>CM021315.1:2745641-2848767 GCA_010645155.1 Tigriopus japonicus
TGTTGATGCTCGTGCCGATTCTCGGGTCCTCTTCGTATCCCTTGGTTAAGAATGAACGAATAAAATCTGTCCTTTGGCCTTTCGCTCCAAACCCCAACAACACTGTCCCAATCACAATGATCCTTCCGTTTATGCGTGCTTGCGAGGAGTCATACGTACGTACGTTTGATGATGGGACGGACCCCTTAGTTGCATTGAATATAAGACTCCTTACACAGAGATAATAATCGGCCATCGAAGAGCGAAATGGTAGTCCATTGCAAAGGAAAAGAATAAATCTCTGGCTCGAGAAAGGTTATGGCATTTTCTTGGTCACGCTTTGTTCTCCCCTGTCCAAGTAATTTCGAAGTCCGTCGTGAATGCTTGCACGCACATGTGAGCACAGATTCGGGCTGATTGCTGATAGGAGCCCACCATCCATTGGAAATGCAACGCTTTGGGTTTGGCATGAACGAGTAGTACGGACGTTCCTCCCCGTTGTTGTTGTTCCTGCCTCCACCCAGATTCTCTCCTGCTCTTTGGGCTTGTCTACGAGTAGCTTCGAGCTGGGAAACCATTATTTTACTCGCACATTACTTACATGGGAATCGGCTCGGGTTTAATTGGTTGGATGGAAAGACTGGTTGCAATTTGGCAGTCTACTATTCTGATATCGGTGAACCACGTTACGTTCGATTCCTTGCGGAACAGTTGCTTTAGTCCATCCGTTGCCCCATAACAGGAAGGACAATCGAAAGAAGCCTTGAAACAGCTCTTCTCATCAACATGTAGCCAAATAAAACATTTCCAAGCAAACATGAAAAGCGGGGCATAATCTTGTATCTGTGGATGTTTTTTCTTCACTCCTGGGCGATAAGCGAAGATTTACTGGATGTCCTCCTGTTACGCGGAAACAACACCGTAGTATAGCTTCATTGGGTCCATGGTCAAAAAAAGCATGTTTCTTCGAAGAGGGGAAAAAATCCTTGTTTCTGTTTTAGGCCAACCCCATGGACAACTAGTCCCCAAGTCACAGATCTTGTGAGAATTTATGGGTCTGGCATCTTTCTTCAGTTGCGAGTACGTTCGTTGGCCCAACGGAGTGAGTAGTGGTCCATTCAGGGTGGGTGTGTACGTGGTTCAACTAAGCACACCAATCGAGTGAACCCACACTCGGAAAGAAGTTGGTCCGAATGAAACACACACAGGGACAAGGACGATCACTTTCAATATGACATCCAAAAAAGCTCGTTTTGTAACGTAGGGTGTACAAGTTCCATAGAAGATGATCCATGGGACTCTCAAGGTCCGACTTGAAGCAAATCTCCATCAAATACATGGTTTTGATTCTATCATGATTAAAAGGGACGAAATAATCGTCCGCCTTCATTTACGAGAACTCAACCAATTATGATGCGTACTAGGTCTCGTGACTAAATCTATGGTGGTGAAGACCAAGAAACGTCTAAACGTAAAGATGACTTTCAGAGCTCAATATAGAGCGTTACTTAGGGCGTTGCTGGAATGCCTTTCTAGTTCTTCCCTCGAGTTCATTCCAACGCATTTCTTCACTCCTTCAGCTTCTTCCCCTTTCCACTTTTAATGCAACAGTAAACTTGGTACAATTTCCACTTTTTTTGAAATTTCAGAGCCCGTGAAAAAGGAATGCATGCATGGCTTTTCTAGCTTCGTTGGTGGAACTTACTTTCGTGCATGCACCGACTGACGACTACTGTATGTACTACATGGTATGTTCAACCTACCCTTCCTCGCAATGTTGGGAAACACTTGGGGTATACCCATTCACTGTTGCTGTAGTAGGGGAAGATGAAGTAGGACCGCAAGTTCATGCAGGCCATGTGAGTGGTGAGGGTGTCGGCTGAGAAGAGACTTTATGACTTCAAAGATTGGAGCATGCAACTACCACGCCGTTCATTGCTCACTCATATCGTTTGTGCGTGTTGCTACCACTGTCCTGTTACTTCCGGAACTTCCACTGGCCTTGCACATTAAACCAAAAAGCACTTGACGTAAAACGAATCCCGTTTCTCCTCACAATATGAGCTTGACACATCGAGTACATGTTCCTTCTTAACTCAAGGTTAATTCTGGGTGAGGAAGCCTGGAAATCTCTGACTTTGGGAAATGGAACAAATCGATGATGCAGACGGTGATTGGTTCGGTTGTTTTGGGTTTCTTCATGGAGAGTTGGGTTAGTGCTAATGGAACTGCGACTTTTTCTCTGGGGCTTTTTTCTGCCTTTCAGTCGTTCGTTTCCTCACCTCTTGTGTGAAACGACCACTCTAACGGAAGTGTGTTATCTCCGTGTGGAGGAACACACAATCCAAGGCAGGGTTTGGAGCCAAACGTGAGCCATGTTCCAAGTTCCGGGAACATGAGCGGGTACAAGGGTGGGTGTTATTTGGGGAAGCAACGAAAAGCATGATGAGTGTGTGGGCCATGTCGAAACTTGATTCCGGTGTCTCGAGGTGGCTGATTTCGGAGTCCATGATAGGTTGTTGTGCCAAAGGAACGGACTTGCACATGTGTTTTGCGACAGCTTCTTTTGATCATGTGCCAAGAAATCGGGGATCCAGAGGATTACGGAAACAACTAACTAGCTGAGAAAAAAGCAGATCAAAACAAAAGCGAAATCAAAAGCATAACATGTTAGTGGGGCCAAAGCCGCCCGTTTCCCTTTGCCATTCCCGTTGAATTGAGTTCCCAACTGGCAATGAATTTGGATGGAACCATTGCATTGAAACTGTCCGATCGAAGGGAACCAATTTTCTTTTTGGAAAGGAAATTGCGTTGGTTTGTATTTGTTCAAGCGGTAGATCAATTGAACATTTTCGTTCTTTGATATGGTTTTGATAACAAAAACTACATTCGGCAAGCCGTGGTAATAAAACAATCCTTTTGACCTCAGGTCACAAATTCAACCTGTCAGTTTGCAGATTGCAAATCTTACTCTAGCGGAAAGTGAGATCTGAGCTTTGCCACACACACACCTACACCAAATCTCCTATTTTTTGTGGTGAAGCAAAAAGGGAAAAAAGAGCTCTGCTCTTTGACCCTTTGTCAAAAGAAGGAAGAAAAATGAGGGATCCAAATCAAGATCGATAGTAAATGTTTACACAATGGGTTCAACCACCAAGGAGGGACTGTGGTTCAATTCCACAGGACGCTCACAACGACTGGACAAGAACTTGGATGAGAGAGCAAAAATGAAGGAGAGGTTCAAAGCCACTCACTCACCCACATTCCATTTATTCCCCTCCTCCATTCCAAATACATGTCACTCTGTTTTGAATAAACGCACTACACATGGGTTCCATGATAGTTAGCGTGCAAGCAGACAAAGGAAAATCTCGCTTGATTGACGCGCCACATTTGATCCGACGATGGGATCAGAGAGGCATGATGACGACGAAAATGCGAGTTTGAAAAATATGCATTTCCGCTTTTTCGAAGGACAATAGGGCCTTTCCTAGGTCCCAATCCCAATAATCGAAAGGGCCCAGTCCTGCCTAAAAGGAATCATCGCCCTTTGAATGTGTGGCCCATAGAAATCCAACAAAGTGAATAGGAGCACAACAGTAATCGTGTTTCTTGATCAGCCACTCAATCCTGATTTACTCTCTCTCTTTCTCTCTCTGCCTCGCTTAAAGGTCGTGCTCGGCCAGTCGTAAGGCCCGACCAAGAACCACTGAATCCTCACATTGAAAGACTGACAGGACAAGGATTCTTGAGCATTGGAAATCATCATTAAGTGCAGACAAAACAGAGCACCCAATCTCATTTCCTGGCTGTCAACAGATATAACCTTGAGTGAAGAGCCAGCCAGCCAGCCAGCCAACCGTTTGGCCGGCCTATCCAGTTTGACTCCAATCGAGCCAGACGTGATTTGTCACCGCCGCCGAGCGAGAAGCACCATTACAGAACTCGGTGGGGTCCCGGGGAGGTTGGGAATAAAATTTCTGCCCATCTTGGATCACCATCTACACTCTCCTGATGTACGTTTGGAGTTATTTGGGCCCAATTGAGGCAAGTACAATACGTTCTCTTGCTAGAAAAGCGGTGAGCACGAAGGGAAAAGAGGAGGAAAACCCAAGAAGAACAATTTGCTTTGGCTTTGTGTCCCAAACTCGAGGAAAAAAGCACCCAAAACAATAAACTAAGAGGCTTTCCTCATTTCCGGACCCAAGCAGTCAGTGTCCGTTGGTTCTTTCGTTGGTTCGTTGAGTCTTTCGGGGGTTCATTCGAAGAACGCTTCTATTTCGTTTCCGTTGGCCAAAAGGCGATTGGGAGGCTGTTGGCGCGGTTTGCTCTCTTGGCCTTCATCTTCTTCTGTCCTTTGGTGGTTGTGGGTTTGCTCGAGCTATGATTTCATGTACAACGTACGTACTTCATGTTGGCGGAAAATGGTACCGAAAGGAAGCCGACCTCATCGCGGCCCTAAAGAACGACTAACACACTGGGCACACCAAATGGCAATGCAAAATGGTTCAAGGCAGCCAACCAAACGACCGTATTTCTGACTGGCGCTCTTTTGAAAATGGGGGCCATTATGCAGACCACTGAAATAGACAGACGTTTTACTAGTACAGAATTAGTGGTGCCACCAAGGTTTGAATACTTCTAATACTCCTTCTTTCTGTGTGAATGAATGGGCCCCGAGTCTCCTCCCGAGGCTCCCATTGCCACTTCTACTGAAGTACATTAGGCACAAGTTGTGTCATTTAGGATGTCTGAGCCGTGGAACAGTATTGAGCTCTGGCTTGCTTTTCTTGAGCCAATTGCTGACTGTCAAATTGGCATCCGTGATGTTCAAGCTCAACAACTTGCAAAAGACCCGCCATCCCTCAATCCATCTACGTACAAGGCACCACGACGTCGCTCTGAACGTACATAGAGTAATGTTCGTGGGCGGCAAATAATGATGGGAGTGTCTCATCATGTGTGGGAGGCGAAAAACGGAGGAGACTTGCGTTCGTTCTGGCCCAAGGCTTCAAGATTGTCCAATCAACCAAATGTGGTTCTCAATGAAGAGTGAATCGTGGACCACGGACGGTGTCTTCCTTTCGTGATCGATTCTTGCCAAGGAGCAGCACCAAAGCGCATCTTCCCATCGCGAGACTCGGTTCGGGAAAGCAATGTAAATGCAACTTCTTTACCTAGAAATGGCTCAACTTTCAGTCTATTAACGAAGATTGAACCACTGAGCCAGAATATCGTTGAGCGTGATCAATCGGCGACACTTTGAGGGTGAGAGGTTCCTCTCGACTTTTGCAAAGAGGTAGATTTCGTCGATTTCATGTGTTCGGATTAATGGGATAGAGTTCCTCCCTTTTTTCTGTCTTTTCTCCTTTTCCCGTTTTTATTGGCCCTTTTTCTTCTTCTCCTCCTTCCGATTCTCCCCTACTCGAGGCTGAAAAGGGCTCCAAGGGGCTCGAAGGCATCTATCTACTCTATAGTTACGAACACTGTGCGTAGTGCGAAGCAGAGGCGAGTTCACGTACGTTCAATGTTCTATGTACGACGTACACTACGTACGTACGTAGAGTGTGCAATGAACAACGAACGGGTGTCTCTCTTGTCTGGAGCAAACGTTCAAAGCGTAACCTCGTGGGCCGAAAAGGGAACACCATTCCACTAACTTATTCCATTCTTCCACCGCCGCTACCACTACTATTGCTATCAGACCAATCGTCCTAACCCTTCTTCACGTCCAAAGCCCATCCATTCTTGGATAACGGTAAGGACGTTAGTTTCCATTGGTCAAGATCACCCGCGGCAAATTCCGCCACGATGGGGCTTCATGAATTGGTGATCAAATTTACTGTAGAATGGGAATTAGGCGAGAAAGGAGAGAGAGAACGATGTTGCTAGTCGACACTCGTTCAAAACCAAGATGTGAATACACAATGTTTTCCAATGAGCAAGGAAAAGATGCACAAAGCTTTGCCCCATCAATGCATATTTATAAATCGAAATAGTACATGATACAACCCCTTGGCAACAGATACGGATGAGAAATTAGGTAAGTTGCACCTTTGCAATGACAGCAAAAACTGTTGAGGTGGGCAAAAAGTAATGGAACCGGTGCTCTGAAGTAGTAGACCAATTCAAGGAAAGACAACATTATCGATAGAACAAAAACCATTCACAGAGCAGCAGAATCGGAACAGCCCATTATACTCGGAACTATCCAAATGGTTCTACTGATCTACAATAAAAAAAATCTTATTTTAAAACCAACAAAGCCTAGATTTACAATAGAAAAATACGGCAACAAGAAGCCACATTATGGAAAACATGAAAGTAAAATCGAATTTGGCTTATCCCCACCACACTACTCATTAGATTTGTAAAGAAAGTCTTTGTTTGGACCGACAATCAGATGATGGTGAAGAGGCACGTTGTTGAATTGTGTTGGGTTTCTCGAAATTGTTTCGCAAATACGAGAACGGAAGTTGGCTACCGTTTATTGGCTTCGAGGAAACTTTCTTAATCCAATACAAACCTTAGCTCGGAAGTTCCATGGAGAGAATCGAAACTACTTTATTTCACCCTTCAATTCCCCCTTTTTTCGTTTCACTCACTGACTTGTCTGTTTTAATGAAAAGACTTCAACTTTGACATCCATTAGATTGATGTATGGCCAATATTAATCATTCTCTGTTATTACTTAAAGCCCTCCTTTCAGTCTCTACCAACTCAATCCGTAGTATTTATAACAGAACTTAAATTCACTGCATTTCAATGACTACGCTAAATTTTCGAATTTGTTTTGATTCTTTAAGTGGCATAACCACTGTCACATTGGTCATTCCTGTGACATTTTTGATTCAAGTCGATGACTAAAACAAAAACAAAAAATGTGCAGTATGTTTGTTAAACGCTTTACGAAAGCGGCTCTTCAAGCAGGTCTCTGGCAATGCCGATGTTGATACTTTTATTCTCAGATCATTGCCACTCGCAGCACTCACTGTGAGTTGATTGACTAGCGCCAATCTCAATGGATCCAATTGGGACCATGCTTGATGATCAAGAGAAAGAAGAGAACAGGGAATGGATGGGGGGAATATGTGACGAAGTAACTAAGCAAGCAAGAAGGGGAGAGGCAAGAAAAGCATTCAGTACCATATCATCCAGAACAAGAGCCTTCTGTACTATTGCCTGAGAACCGTCCTTCCGTTCAATAGCTGGCTCATCAATATCACGATTTCTTTGCGCAATTTACATGCACACTTTTGGACGAAGGGTGCAAAGTGGAGAGCAAGATAGGCTCATCAATCACGCAGAGAGAACTTATGAATGAATGATGATGAAGAACACAACGACGACGACGACGACGACGGCTCACGGATTGAGTTGCTTTGAACACTAATGGAACTGGGGAGACCCATTGCAATTGAATTAAGAGGGGTCCCTTTACCCTCATGTGCCCTGGAAAGACCTCGATATCACTTCTTAATTATCAGAGCGACGACTAAAAACGCAAGTCTGAGTTGCTGGTAAAGTTTGGGACCAAAGAGTTCATTTGTCATGTGGTGATCAACTATCATTATGATCATTATCAGAAACAGTGCATTAAGTCAACACTTCATGTTGATGGATTTGTGGGATTTTCAATCAATAGAGGATTTTAAACCAAGCTTGAAAAATTCGCCAATAGATGGTGTGAAAGAGGGGGCAAGTACTAACACTAAGCTGACAAGTCTTTTCTCTGTACTTGCCCAACCTTCCCCGCCATCTATTGGCGAATTTTGCAAGCTTGGTTTAAAACCCTCTATCCCTCCTAAATTCAGGTATGCAAAAAGGCTAATTTGGAAAGTGTGATGCAAAGGGATGATTGAAAAATCCAGATAAGAAAGTTCAAGGAATGTCATAGCAATCCCAAAATCTATTTGTAAACGGGCACGATTTCTTTATGTGTTTTGAACTAAGGATATTAATGTCAAAATTTGCACATCCTCAAAGGTGTAAGATTTGCTTGGATATCTGTACAAACAAAACTACGCTTCAAGCACTGGTCTAGAGCATATTTTTACCTGTTTTGGTGAAAACAGTTAGTGATTTCATCAAGTCATTCAATTAGAAGTTATGCCTAATGTTTTAGGTGCATGTCTACCACACCATGACAAGTTTGAAAAATGCATGAAATTATTACTTTAAGTATGCATTCGAAGCATTTGTTTGAGCTCAATTTTCAAACAAAGTCCAAACCCTACCATAAATGACTTTGTTTTTGAAACTTTGTACTCGGAAGTGATTCATGCTTTACTCACTTTTTCGGATTATTTCACACTCAGATTTCAAGAAGAACTTAAAGAGCATTTCAGTATTTTTGGAGGAAGATCATCTCATATTTTTTGAGCCAACATTATTGCTCTTTAAGGCGCAATTCTCTTTACGAGTTCCACCGTAGTATTTTGTGACAAAATGGTTAGCTTGGACTTCAAAATTTGGCGATTGGAAAAATGCAATATCCACCTCTGCAGGAATGGCTTTGCTTAAACACGACCCAATTTTTGGCGCCATTCAACATGAGAAACCAATTCCCCGGATATGCTTTTCGATTGTGCCATGTTTTTGGTTGGGACAAAGAGTGCACTCACTCTTGGGTAATTGTTGTCGTTGTGCCATATTGCAAGTCGATGATGTGTTGCCAGATTTAGAGACCGGCAAGCAAAAATGTGTGACAGATGGCCCCTGTCAAACGTCCAAATCACCGACACTCACAATAACAACAACGCCATGGCATACTTGTACGTATATACATATATTGAGGCTAACAGAAAAGGAGCTGTTGAGAACAAAGGCACGTCTTAAGCGTTTTTATTGCCTTGATCAAAAACTCGACACACTTGTTCCCATGAGCTCTCATTCTCTCGTATTTTGTTACCTCTCTAAAACACTCTAAATTGAATGCACTCCTTGTTCTATATTTTTAGTCCCCTTCCTCATTACCAAGGGCTAAAAGCAGCAGTGTGATGTAAAATGAAATGTATGTTTTTGTCGTCAGCTTTTTTCAAACGTGAGGGTTAACGGCCGTCATTAATGTGCTTCTTTCAGTTATCTCTGAACAAAAACGGCTACAGTGACAAATCCCTGTGTGCGGGCACGCATTTTAAAACAAGGTGTTCTAAGAATTTTTGGAAATCATTGCCGTTGTTACCTTTTCCTCGCGGTTTGTTCCCTGTGCCAAAATACCAACTCATCGATAAATTTAACCTCCAACTTAGAGCCATATATTACACAGACAAGAAAAGGATGGCAAGCTCGACACAGCCTTGATTGGCCTGGGGGCTTCCCTCGTCAAATGACGACTCACCCACAATGGCACTCGGGTATTGGTACATAACATACTACGTACGTGCGATCCTACACATACCGGTCTATTGCGTAGGTACATGGACTGCTGGTGGAGCAAACAACCAACGACACACACACACACACTCCCATTTCGATATGTGAAAATTGATGTACTCGGTACTGAATATTGGGAGAAAATCCAAAGAATGGAAACGATCAGAGGATATCCAAACGGGGCCCAAATCTAAGCAAAATCACAAAATCCGATAATGCGCGATGTCGTTTACATTCAATATGAAAATGGCCTTGAATATGAAAAGGCTCTGGGTTTCAAGGAAGGCTCGGAACTCAAAAAGAATAAAACCTTTTCTATTGGGTAAAACTTTGTAATCGTTCGTGCGAGAATGGGGGTTCACGTGGTGAACATTGACCCGATCCGTGGATGCTTAACAACAACCCATTCTGCTAATTTGATTATTCGCAGTAGGTTTCATGAAGTACTCTTCTTTCCTTTTCAGAATAGCCATGGCTTCCCATGGGTTGGCTGACGTCTCAAGATTTTTGATTTGGATGCTTGTTTAATTCAGCTGACTAATCCCAGTCCGATTCCAATTGAGTAAGCTCTCTATGGGAGATCGGCCAGGAGATCGACAGTCCAAAAAAGCCATGGCGTTGATTGGCACATGGTGGAACTCATTATGGATTTGGGGATGCATTTTGGCTCCAACCTGGGCAGCTGTGGACAATGATAACGGTGAGTTTTTACCACGTATGCTATCGTAAATCAGAACAGTATCCACATAAGACTGGAATTAAGTAAGTTTTCTTACAAGATCATTACAAGATTCATACTCTTTTATCGTCAATCATGATGTTTGAGTGGTCCAAACAATAAACAATAAACAATAAACAAACTCACCTGATTTACTAAGAATATCCTCGAAGACTGTCAAAAGGACTCACTCGAACCATTACTGTACTCTTACATATGACTTGTAAAGTCACTCACTCGAAGCACCCCGATCGTTGATTTATTTGTTTCGCAATGTTTGGTAGTTCATAAACAAGAATCTCGCACCTCTAATTTGAAGCCACACATTACATCACATGAGCTCTCGTCCTCTGGAATGATTTTGATTACAAGTGTTGAAAGCCTCGATTGCCTACTAATTGTGCTCAAATCGAAAGCTATATGGACTTTTATTGAGCCCGGGATTCGAACCAATGGGGTCAATTTTTGCCAATAATGTTGCACCGAATCGTGTTGGTATTTCCATACCAATGAAACCGTCCAAAAATCCTCGGGGAAAGGATAGGAAAAATATGTATGATAATTTCCAAAAATAATCTTGTTTGTTGGGCCATTTGTTGAAACTCAAACTGGATAAAGTTACAAGAAGTTGATGACAAAATGATTTGGCATTTCACTTGAAATGCTCGGAAACTAAGAAATTGCATTTTGCAGAAGGCACCACCACCGGTTGTTCTAGTATTGTGGGAAGTTGTTGCTGCTGCCGTTGTTGTTGCTGTTGTTACAGTTGGTGCTCTTGTGATGTTCGCAATGGTGGTGCTTGTTCTCAAGGTAGAGATTCAACAAACTCGAAGGAACGAGCCACCATCAACTTCCTCTCGACCAAAATACTTAGACTCAAGCCAAGACCTCTAAGTTCGGTGCTTTCATTCACTGAAAGTTTCTATTGGATGGGGAAACGAGTTACCAATTACCATAAACTTAGTATTTGATCCAACGGAAGCATGCAAATCAAGATGATTCGGACTTAAAGGGGCCTTCATTCTTCGCAGATCTCTCGTCTGGCAGTATAGTATCATACCTGTTTGACTCTGGCAAATCATATAAGCAGCATGTGAATCGCACTAATTCAAATAGCTCGAGTATTCCAAAGTGTATAATCAATATAGCCCTGCTCATGTAAAGTCTCCGAACATACCGTAAGCTGATGAGATTCTACCTATGCATAACTATTTTGACTATGCTTTGGTGTATTCGATTATTTGAATTTGTGCCGGGAACATCCGACTATAGGTCTCACCAATCCACTTGGTTGCTTTTATGAGTCCATCCGTTTTCAAAACCCATTATTTCCAAATTGTTTCTTTGCTTGACATTTTATGCCCATAAACAAGGAGGAGAGAGCTAGCAGCAGCCAAGGTGAAAGTACTTAGCGTTGACAAAAGGTATCGTCTCTGATTATATTCAAGAATGCTTGCTAACGCATATCCATGCATGTTGATGATGGTGCTACGTCGGTCCTTGATCACATTGGGAGGATGTTGAGTAAATCCCCATTTGATGAAAAGATGACCAACACTTAGTGGGAATCTGCCGCACGGTCTGCTCTACGTTCATCGACCGAACGTACGTACGTACTCACTTGTCCACTCATACATACGTCCGTACGTCCGTACGCAAGGCCGTGCGGATGCGCTGTCCACGAGGGTCTCTTGACCATGATGGCCTTTGAGGGGCGACGGTAATACCTCGGGGATGAATGTTCTTCATGTTCTTCCCCCATTACGATAGTCTATCCAACCAACCAACCCAACTTCTTCCACCCATCCATACGGACGTAGTGTATTTTTGAAGTGCGCAGGATGCAAGACAACAGTATTTTCCATTGTACACTAGCATCAGAAGGGATGCTGGCCCGAATGCAAGGAACAGAGAACAGATAATTCCGAGCTGTTCTGTACGGTTGACGTTGTCCTGTCTCGCGTAAGGATGACCTTCGATGGTCGCCAAAAGTGAAAGGCCACAAGGACTGCATGAGGATCGAGCATTACTGATGAATGGACCAACGAATGGACGGACGTTGAGCCAAGCAAGCAAAACACTTTCATTTACTTGTCCCAATAGAGATTTAGGTTGAAGCCAAAAAAGACTCTAAATGTCATTATCGCGATGGGGACGAGACCCAGAGCGGCCATTGAAAGAGAAGGAAACAAAGAAAGAAAGAAAGAAAGAAAGAAAGAAAAAGAACTAAAGAGGACGAAATCATCAAGGTCAAAGGAATGGTTGGTGGCTCTTCTATGTATATTCTCATTTGTTTCAAGCCTCAAGTCATTGACAAAGTGGAACGGGTCTTTGCTGGCTGATTAATGACTAGTCTTCGAATTGACAGCCGAGGAGTTTATAGTCGTAGTTTTTGCTCACTCAGGGACCCATTGTCAAAAATGTTTGTGCTTCTGGGTGTGTGGATGTGTGGAAACCCACTCAGAGGGAAAGAAAACTCTCCCCACCAAAGCAAGTTGCGAAGTGTTTCTCTAACTAGTGGATCTCGTTAGGGACTCAAGACAATAATGAAACAAGACTCCTGTGGCAAATGAGTTCGTTGGGTATCTTGATACCTTCTCGGTCCTATTTTAGGAACCATGTGTCTTGGGATTTACATGACTTGTTTGTAGTGGTGCTAGACATTTCTGTCAATCCAGGGTGGTCGCACACGTTGTGAAACAAATCCCTCGAGTTATTCAAACCAAAGAAGTGTTGGTGCGATTTCCTTGAAGGGCTTTTTTTGTCCATTAAACATGGTTTCCAGGGTCGTGACAACAGATTACAGGATTAGAATTCAACGAGACATTTTAGCCTACGTAACGGCAGCTTTTCGCTCCTTTAAGCAGGTTGACATATGTACTTCCAACAACCTAAACACTGGCTTCCTCATTCGGCAGTTTCAAATTTAGCCTGAAATGTCTTCCTTCTCTGTTCCTGAAAGGTCTCCTTCGTTTTTGTCCAATTCAACCTTAATCCTAATGTGGTGCCGTTCATTTTAGGAGCTACTACGTAGTCGTTCGTTCTCCGCTTTGGTCTCTTCGGAGTTTGTTTGCTACTCTTTAGTAATGTTCACCTTGAGAGGCAAGAAGATGCAAAGCCAAAGTTTTAAATGGCTTCATCTACTGGAACGGTCATCCGGGGAGTTCCTCTGCCACATACGTAGTTTGTGTGTACATTCACTGTTTATACGTATGTACGTCCGTACCCTCTGTTTGTGCTTCAATGAAGGCAGAGTGAACGAAGTAGCGACCAACGGACCATCGGACTTGAGGCTACGTTGCGTGCCTCAAACGACGGACGTAAACAGTTGGCCAAGTTGAGAGACAATTTAGCTTTATTTATTTTCCTCTAACTTTTGAGAGCGAGCTCGAGCTTACTTTGTTGTCCGTGGTTCAACGAATGAGCTGATATGGTTTCTGTGGCAGATGGTCAATCTTGCACCCTTTAGTCACTCATTCCTTAAGTTGAAAAGACCAAGTGTCAAGGCTACGTATGTAAGGGTTCAAAACATCAAAGAGTATGCATGGCCTTCATTTGTTCCGTCATATTGACAAGCTCACCGTCACACACAATGCGAAAAGTAATTGGTCCAAATTCATCATTCAAGTTTTGAAAACAAGTCGCTGGCAAAATTATAGGTAAGCGTTCCTCCCAATCAATTTGAAGGGGCGTCAGTCAGTTTTGAAAAACAGGCTCAAGATCGCTCACTGAAACCAAAGACGTCGAAGTGGTTGTTTTTTTTTATTATTTGAAATACGCAATAAGTTTGTCAAAAAGTAAGAAATGAATTCGAGTTCGAGTTTAATTACATGTTCCAAGAAAAGCTTCACTTTTGGTCGTACTCGTTGATTGATTCGTTGATTGCAATATCTTGAAAAGCAGATCATCCGATTTTAGACGAAAATTGACACCTCCATACGTGGAAAGTAAGTGAGAAGGATGGATTCGAACATGGGGTTTTTGTTCGTCATAGCCAAGTGTATGTTCCAGGCCATAAGATTAAGTTGTTCAGTAGAGCTGCGACGGTTCTTTGAAAAATGCCACTTTTAAACTTGGAATACTCTTGGGTGTGCTTGGCTCGTTATTGTGGGGAAAAAGTTTGTCACCCTTCATTCACGGGAACATGGAAAAAGCTGGATAGAAGTTTCATCCAAAAAGATGAGCTAACATGAAATCATGAACCTTATCAAGTTGGGCTTTGATCTGATGAAACAACTGGATAGACCGACTGGAGGGAGACGCTGGCTTGTGTCAAACACACATTCATTCACTCACGCACTCACGCACTCGCGCAGTCTGCTCAGTGTTCAGCCAGCATGAGTGAGCGAGGTGTGGAATAAATTTCCACAAGACTCCAAAGAAATTCTTTCTGTCTCTGACTTTTGAGATCAAGTTCTGAATCGATGCATTTAAATCAATTAATTAAAGTCACAAGCGTGGTAACACAGAAATGACTCAGTCGAGACACTCACATACGTATAGGTAGGTACTTTGTACGTATGTGCAGTACATACGTAAGGGTGAATGGTAAAAAGAAGAGACAGTTGCGGCACCCTAATTGGGAATGGTTGGATGTTACCTTGGGAAAAACAAGTGTCGAGCGAAAAGATGTGTCACTAAAAGTCTAAAAAGTTTGGGCAGTGGGTGGGAATACGTATTTTCAAGTGAGGCCCAACTAGCTTTCACTTGGAAGACTTGAGACATTTTTTCTTTGGAGTCATGGCTCTCAGATGTCTTAGAGAAGAAGCCTCAGTGCGCTTGTGAGTCGTGTCCAACTCGGCCATAAAAGAAATTAAGTGGGAATTAACTCTTGTGCCAAAATAATGGTTTCGCTCGCTTGGCAAACGAACTCGAAAGGCCAAGTTAGAGTACAAGGAGTAACAGCGGTCGGAGAGCGCTCCATTGAAATGTGACCTAGAGAAAAGGGTTGGTTAACTTGGAATGATGTTTGGAAACACACGTCTTCAAGTCTAAACATTGGATGTCCTCATAAAGGAAGGTTGCTGATTTGGCTAGTTTAGAACCATCGATATATGCACACGATATAAGAAGCCACTATTGTTAAAGTCGGTCACGAGAAGCCAAACTTGTGCAGGGTTTTGCAAAAAAAATGTGTTGGTATTGTTTTTCCAAACAGAATTTGAAACCAACGAGTCATTGGTGACCACAAATTTTCTTTTCGGTTCGTCCGAAGGCAATGGGTGGAATCTGTATCTTTTTCAATATCCTTTCAAAAGGCGCTTGGAACAGCAGCAGGATCCAAGTTGACAAAGAAGAAGTAACGAAGAGCAACGAAAACGGATGAAGACGGACAAAGTTGGTCCATTCGTCGATCGTGATTCGCAAGTAAGACAATAATGACAATGACAAGCCGTGCTCACTGGCTGCTGCAATGGCTAGCTGGCTTTGGCCTTTCTTCCAGTCAATTGAATTTGTGGAAAGACCGAAAAGAAAGTCGTTGAATCACTTCCCATGGTGAACGACCGACCCATTCGAGGACAACTTTGGACAAGGACAGATTCAAAAGGGAATCTTTAATGGTGGATGCCTTCAGGCTATCAGAAGAGCTGAGACAAGCAGACAGGCAGACAGACAGACAGGCAGGCAAACGTACCGAGAATGAGAAATAGAGAAGCAAAAAGTTTCTGCCAGTCTCATATATCCTGGTTTTGTTTGTATAGTAAAGACAAAGAGAAGATCGTTCCGATGGCAATACACTGCCACCATTATGGTGCCTTCAATTGGCCCCGAAAAGATAAGCGGAGACGAGCTCTCTAAAGCCTCGCCCTGAAAGGCATCTGGTATTTTATGGAGGATTCATGACGAGCAATGCGGGGGCCTCGAGGCTTGGCCGCCAATGTTTATGACCCAACTGTTTGATCTGTAGAGGAGCCAGTAATTGGCCATCATCATTATCCTCATCTTCATCGTCATCATGATTGATTTGGAAGCACTTTTGACACGGGCTTTGGAGGGAGACGAGGATGTCCATCTCGTCTATTTTCCTTGTATTAGGCTTGCCTATCTTGAAATGGAACACCAAAAAATGTGCACGCAATGCTGTCTTTGGGTTGATTTGTTTGTTTGTTGTTTTGCTATTCTAATTAAGATGACAAGAATGTCGTCGCTCAGTAACATTGTTTTTGCAAAGTGGATTGAGCCAGTAGGTCCTAATTCTTTTGGAATAGCGTAAGATCTGACTCATATAAGAATGGTAGCCTCACATCGGACCCTCTTCGATCTGAAAGATCCTTCTATCCTCTTCATCTCTACAAAGATGAGTTTGTTTCCCAGTTGCTGCGTACGTCTCGCGCTCTTTGCGTTTAACTCGATTCGCTCAAATCGCTTAGCTTCGAGATTATGTTTTGTACGTAGTCCATTCACCCACTCGCTCACTCACTGACTGACTCAGCCAGAGCTTGCCGAAAACGAATGACGTCAACGTGTTTCCCTCCCCTTCATCCCTCTCCACCTCCCATGGGATCAGGCCAATAGGGTAAGAGATTGCTTGGCCATGGAGATTTGCGTGGACCGCTCGGATTCTTACATTTCGGTTTTTCAAAATGTGGACGGATAGGGTTTAGCTAGCTGCAGGGGGACCTTTCATATTCCCATTTCGAGCACTACTTTTGCAATATCGGATCCGTTGTCAACATTGTGGTTGCTGTCGCGGCCATGATATTGGTTTTGGTAGTACAGTATTATGCATTCCAAGAAGCCTAAAAAGTAAGCAATGTCCTAGTTTTGATGCACACTCACTCGTTGCCTGATCATGTTGCATCAAATTCCCATTAGTCTTATTGCAAGAAGCCTGAACCCAAAGTTCCTTAGCTACGGAGCGGGGTCCTGGGTGCCGGCTGTACTTCACATTTTCGGCGGCCACCACCACCACCACATCTATTATTACTACTCATGCTACTCTTGCTAAACTGGGGCTAGTACTGGTACCAGTACAGCTGTCACATGATCCTTCCTCCGATCCCAATTATGTTGAACATTAGCAATCTTTTCCCTCTTCGTATAAACACTAAACACAGTCCCTCTCATTGTTACTGTTGTTGTTGTTGTTGTTGTTGTTGTTATTAGTTATCTGCCGCCACCATTATCATCATCATCACTATGTACACTATATGCTTCGACCTCGGACATTCTATATCTATCGACATAAGAGCTCTAAATGCCGGTGCTCATCGTCCATACGATACTCTGTTTCCATATTCATGTGCGGTCGAAGGTGAATCAGGTTGCTCTCGATTCCCTGAGAAAGAGACCCTGGCCTATTGCCGAATGCTATGGGTGCTTCGATGACGAACTTTTCCCACTTTCTCATCCTCTTACCCGGCCAAAATTGACATTTAGCCATTTGAGGCTAGATTGGATGGGCAGCATTTATTTTTTTAGTGCACTTTGGCACCCACGTCCTCCACACATCGTTCATATCCATTTTCATATCCCAGAGGCTTACATAAATTATTTAGCTCTGTGCAGGAAAGGAGGTTGGTTCCCTCATCCTTCCTCCCCCACGCACTCCTTCCTTAACTACCACCGGCCCAAAAGAGGCTTAAAATGTACCGAATCTTTCCCTGGGACTGACGAGCATAAATGGATGGATGGACGGATGGAAGGATGGACCAATGGATGGATGGATGGATGGGTGCACGATGAGCAGAGCAAAAGTAGTATCGGCTTCATTCGGCCTCATTAGTAGGCACAGGAGCCAATGACCCAATCAGTCGGTTCTTTCCAAACAACATTTTTCTGCCCGATGATTAACAACCGAATGCGACGGGTTCCCATTTGTTTTTGCATGACCCCATTTGCAATCGAATCCATAACGAAATGCTGTCCCTCAATCTGATCAAGGGTGTCTTGTTCCCAAGCTTTGAGGCACAGTGTTTACGAACATTTTTGTGAATTTTGTGAGAGAGAGGGAGGGAGACACGTCGGGATCCCCCTTACTGTGAATAAAAAGGATATAAATTTTGGGTTGGTTCCAGGGTTTGATAAGTCGTATGTACTGGTTGTTGGATCGTCGTATCCCAATGTCCACTTCGACGAGTGGATTCGTCTTGGCCCTAATAGAAAAGCGAGGACGAATCTGTCTGCAATAGTGTCGTATCATGGTGAATGCACCGTATCCGTAGGAATACTGCGTCTATGGCGTAGCAGACCCTCGTATCACTCACCGCCTGAAGGCAAGTGCATTGTTGAATACTCCAGGAGATGGGCTGAGTTTGCTACCATATCTTAACATCATATAATGTAATTTACTCCTAGAATGAGTGACTTGTGCTTTCTGAGCTACAACATCAGTATGGAGTAAGTAAGGCCACCAGCACTTCTTCTACATGTATTACAACAACTCTTGAAAGGGGCCTCAAGGTTAAAGGTCCTCACAAAACAGAAGCTTGAGCCAAATTACGGAGTGGGTGCCTACGTAGAGGAAATAGTACGAGTTCCAAGCCTTGCGTTGGGAAATGAATGATGATAGTTGTTGTTGCTAATGTTGCCCGCGTTGTTGTTCAAGGGATGACCACTATTAAGAAACAAAACAAGATAAAAGGCCAGAGGGAGCTCAAATAAATTATTGGCCCACAAGATCCGTTAGATCAAATTGATCATTCCAGCGCTCAGCGATAATGGGCTCTTCTGGATGCGTTTCGGGGGTTTCGTTTGAGGTCTAATGTACTTGTATTTAGTGGATCCATTCTGGGGGAGACAACCTATTCAGAGATCGGTCTCAGGCGCTCTTGATGAATCATTACCAACGGAACAAACCGTTGCGGGGAGCAAGCAGGTTGCCTTGCCCGAGAACGAACGAACGAACGAACGAAGAGGAGGAAAATGAAGGGGCGAAAAAGTGTGTTCCTGCAGCAGATTTATGGTCTGATTCTTTTCTAAAGATCTCATTATCCGCCGGCTGGACTAGGGTCGTCTTCACATGGCTTAGAAAGCCCAGCCATGGCGGGACAACCGTGGAGGTTTCGGTCAAAGTGCAAGGAACCAGAAAACTGACCCCTTTGGACCTCCATGGGACCAACTACCCGGCCTCTTGTTCTGAAAGTATGACCGGTTTTGAAAGCTTTGGCAAAAAAAGCGCACAGGGGAAGGGGAAGAAGAAAAGCCAACAACAACACGATCATCACCAACATGATTACATGACCATTTGCACTAAAATTTGCGATCCGTTGCGAATAGCATTTTTTCCGATTTGGTCCATTTTGCAATCTTACCCTCGACACCTGGAAAATGCATGATAGCCGTTCGTCCCACTTGTATGTTCTGGCCAAATCAATCACTTTGTTGCAGCGGAAGCGATGAGCAATAATAATCATTCGCGGGAAAAGGGTCAGTAAACCATGTTTTGTGTGCGTGCGAACCTGAAGGTTGGCCTGGATTGGCGAGCTCATTGTGGTACTAGAAGAACCTTTTTGGGTTTTTTGCCAACCCAAGCCCAAACATGGATGGACCCAATGCTTGTGGTGATTCGCCTGTTTCCATGCCAGCCAAAACGGCCAATCAGGCCGAGATTGTAAGCCAACCACTCTGGTAAACTCGTATATCCGAGTGTAAGAGGCCAATAAACCTCGAGAATTGGGGTTGAGGTCGCATTTCTGTACATAAACACGTTAGATTTTGCCTGGAGTGATATCAAATGTGCAATTGGGCCATTCACGAGATCTGGTCAAAGATCTTTGATGACCAATCGTAAAACGTGTAGCCTATGAAACCACTTTCAATTTAAAACGAACACCAGCCACCCAAAGATGTTGGGCGTTCGTTGGGGTCTTTTGAACGAGCGGGAAAATCCTAGATCTAGCTCAGCACACTCAGATGGAGGAGTCCGTTGGAAGCTTCTGATGGTGGAAAAGCCAAATACCAAAACCCTTTACTTTGGTGATCGTAAGGATGGCTCTTTTTCTAGATTGGGGAAAGGGTGAGATTCAATCAAGCCAATGAAAATAATGGGCTTTTATGGTTTATTCATTGGAGCACATTGTACTGGTTTCCTTCTCAGTGAGCAACGCCGTTTGAGAACAGCGAGCAGAGGATGTTAGCGAATTATCTGCAACGAGAAAAATAAGGGCTCGTCTCAAGCTGCATATTGCTTTCTTTTCTTGGTCGTCTTCTTGGGCCACCTAAGGTATTCCTTTTTGTATTTTGTTCTCTCTTTTCCACACAAGCTTCTCTTCCTATGGCCAGGTCTTCAACCCCTTTTTCTTCTTCCCCGTTTTCTTTTTCTTCTTCTTCTTCTTCTTCTTCTTCTTCTTCTTCTTCTTCTTCTTCAGGAGCAGCCGTCTTTGTCGTTGTCGACCTATACCAATGGTCAAACTGTTGTGAATGGTCTTGAATGGGTTCCATTGTTGGAATGGAAATGAAAAGGAAAAGTTTTTCTTTCGCCAATTTATAAGTGAAATAGTCACTCATTGACAGGAGGAGAAACGGGGACAGTGAGGCATACCAAAAAAGGAAAACTTTTTCGATTTCCACTGGACATGCTCAACTTTTGGGCGAGGAGCAAGAAAAGAAGAGCGAAAAAAGAAAGAAAGAGCGAATGGCTCCTATTGAATCCTTGATCAGGTTCGCCGCGACCGAGCAAGGCCATCCATTTATGGCTCCAGCACGAGTGCGTACAACCAGTCTGGCTAGATAAGATGACCACGGAGTATTGGTACTAAAAGTCTTCTATCTCTGGCGTTATGATGAAAAAATCACACGACCACACTCCCCAAATGGTTGGGTCGTCCGTTGCATCGTCCCAAGAAATGGGGCCACAATCTCGTCTGAAGACGTCTCTCGATTGTAATTGAGGCAGAATTTCAAATAGAAGAACGTCAGGCCTTGAGACCCGTAAGGCTTGAGATCAAGGCCAACTATCAAAATCAGTCCTCGAAGACACAGACCAAGCCCCAGACTACTCAGTGCTACCTAGCTAAACAAGCAGACAACGGCGAACGGAGTTTGATCCGTGACCTCTAGATGACTCAGGCTGAATTTTCTCGATTGACTCTGACTTCATTAAGGATATTTGCGTTACACAAAACGCAACACTCTTTGAGCTTCATCATGAAGCACCGCTTTCAAGAATAACTCTAGGTAATCCCTTCCAGAGGGTGCTTTTGGGCGCCGTCAAAATTGAGATATCTTTAATTATTCGATGTCGAAGAGGATCGCCAACTTGAAAAGGCCTTGGATCCAAATCTCCTAAATTTTGACTGCGCAAGTTGCAACTTGGGAATCATGTAATTTGTACCAGGCCCTATTTTATCTTCAAAAGCTCATATTTCTTTGTTGAGTGATTCTTCGGGGGATTTTCCAAGGAATTTGTGTGATAGATGGTTCACTACGTTGTTTAGTATTTGAACCAGGCCCGTCTGCACCTTCTCTAACCTCGGAATGGAGGTTCTTCATTTCGTATTCTTTCAAGAATTCAAAGCATATATTTTGTCAGCTCTTGTTCAATCCATGCTTAACGAAATGAAATTTATGTGTTTGGTACTCCTCTACCTTTCTTGATCACACATTCTCACTCAGTAAACAAAAGTTAAGATTAATTTTTTTCTGCCTCAGATTTCACGTCACTCAGCAATGACTCCAGCGTCTGAGGTGACCCAATAAGCCCTAAGCTCAAGCAAATGTAACAAAAAGGAGCTAACTTTGCCCAAACACACTTGATCACACTTGACCAAACACATGTTTGTAGTTTACCCCTGTTTTGATGTGTGTTTGGGCCAAGACCTAATCAATCACTTCCCATTATGATTCATCAATAGGTTTCACGAAGGTGTTCCCATTGACCTCTAAAGTTGAGTGAGGCTCAAGGGAGCTACTCCTTTTCATCCTCATCCTCCTTTTCCTCTTCCTGTCTCTAACAATGGGCGCTTGCTTGCTTGCTTGCTTGCTTGCTTGGTTGTCTGCCTATTTGCTCGTGGCCCGGACAAGACTTCTGGCAGCGGAGGTTGTTGTTATTGCTGTTGTAGTTGTTGTTGATGCGCAGGTTCCCTCAGGGAAACAGATAGTCAAAGTTCGAGTGCTGGTCCCTTTACATACATACGTGTACATGAAATCCAGCATGGATCCCAGTCCTATTAGAGGGACTAAGATCATCCCACTGATATCATCCAGTAAAGTAAAAGATTCGTCAGCGGGCTTACACTATCAAACCAACAGTCATGATGATTTGCCCTGAAGGTGTTGTGCAACAACACGGAAACATGGTGTATCAAGGGATGCCCAACGAGTAGAAACGCCCCCAAAAGTGCCCAAGAGCCTGGAGCCAAATGCCAACTCCACATTTTGCACAGATAAAAAGCTCGCCGTCGTGTGGTCCCAGTGCGATGAGCTGAACTAAGCCGAGAATTCTAGGACAACAGCCTAAGCCGTAATCTTCTTTTCCAATGTTGGCAAAGCTTTCTTCTTTTTCTTCACGGCGAACTTGATACGGCCAATGATATTGTACCAAAGGCAACGGATGCAGAAAACTCATTTCTCCTTGGAATGCTTCGGCATAATTATTATGAACGCGGCTGTTCAGGCAGAGTCAGAGTCTGGCGTTAAATTATGTCTTGACTCGAAGAAGGTCGTAGTCAATGCTGATTTTGAAAGACCCTCGGCTTTAATATCACGAAGTAATTCGCCCTTCTCTTTTTTAAGTAGGTATGGGATGGTAATTTACAGATGCAATCTTTTTTGTGTTACGCACGGTATAAGCGAAAGTCGGAAACTGTGGAAACGGAAAGCCGGTTTTGTTTTTGAGCCCATTGCCCTGTAACAAAATGGGAGGATTATTGAAGGTTCGGCCACGTTAGGCGCACAAGTACTATGCTATCAACAAACTTTGCGTCAGGTCAGAGGATCAAAAAAGCTCAGGGAAAAAGCCTTTCGGGATTCTCCGGAGTCACTGGCTTGTTGTGTGATTTTCAGGGTCCGTTTTCTGGATTTTTTTCCTCTCACCTACCTCGTGAGTGCCATCTTGTGAGTAGTGGTACTTCCTCCCATCACGAACGAACATAGTGAGAGCTGTCCAAAACAGACGCCCCCTTCCTTTTTCCCTTTCCTATTTCCTGGTCACGCGTGGCATCTACATATGTAGTGAGTGCGTACAGGAGAACAATATGCTGGCTTTTAAATCTCTGACTGAAATCATGACCTTCAGTTCACTACAACAAAGGCTCGTTTTCAACCTTTGCTGTGCTGACCACCTTAACAATGTTGCAACCATTTCATATGTTCTCGAGTGGGTTTTTTTGTTCTGGCCGTCAGAAGCTACTTAGGATTCCCGTTGAAGTTGTCATGAATGGAGCCCTGGTTCATAAATACCAACGTCTTTCACCACTCCAAGCGCCCAATTCGATGGTACGCATTTTCGTACGTTCGTAGATCGATTCTACATTAATCTTTATGCGAAGGGGGTTGGTTGGTTGGTCGATCGGTCTGTCGGCCTCTCTTGTGGTGGATGGAAGTTTAGAAGATCTTGAGTCGATCCAATTTGGGCTAAGCAAGTTTCTCGTCAGACACCGTCCTCTCTCTATTATTCCTCTCTTGTTCCCCTTTTCCCTGTCTTTGGTGGTGGTTTGGGGTTTTACCCTGCTCAAACGAGTGTTCTGTGAGGCCCCTATCCTGCCAGATGATAGGCGGACCCAGAAAATGAGTTCATTCGCTTGAAGACCACTTTTTCCCAGAAAGTGCCACCACAGAATGGCCCCATAAACGCCGGATCCAAAGAGGACCAATTTTCCAAGGGAGCTTGAGGTGACCAAACCCCGTACGTAGATTGTCGCTCGCTTGTTTCACTCCACACAGCGTTCAGTGTTTGTCCCTAAACCCTATTGGGCGTCGTCGGGTATCCTATCTTGAGCGTGGGGTAAATCAAATGAATCGCAATGGAACGGAGAGATGATGGCCACACGACAGCCAGGGCCGTGAGAAACATCTGATTTCCTCACATCTAGGCAATCGTCCAATTATAAGTAGAAGTCTTGCACATATGTATGCTGTAGGATTACTCTCACTCTTGCCCAAAGGTTTGCCTTTTGCACATTTCGTAGCCATGGTTAGTTGATGGAGCTATTCGGATTTAGAAGAAATATCCATGATGACAAGGGATTATGCCCCCGTTTTGTCAAACGTTGACACTCTCATTGAATACATTCCCGCCCTCTCCTCAACTATGAAATGTATTGTGTATAGATGTCAACACTCACTCGGAAGATGGATTTGATGGATCCATGGGTAGCTAGAAGTGGTTTTGCTCGGTTTGGATAATTCGCAAAGACCCGAGATCTAGGGTTGGAGTCAGGCATGGAAAAGGAAATTTCCAATTGAACAAGTTCAGAATTCTAATTTGCCAATGGTGCCACCACTGTTAGACTAACTTTCGATCTTCAGGGTTTTGCCCGAGCTATTTAACTAGAAACAAGAAAAACTTCTTAGGATCCGTCTCGTATTCAACCAAGGATTCATATGCACAACAGGGGAAAAGAACTAAAAAAAGAAAGAAAGACCACTACGTATATGGGTATGAAGTGCTACTCGTACATCCGTGCATATAGTACGTGTCTTTTTTTCTTCTTTTTACTTAGGGGAAGGGGAGTGGGCTTTTTGGTCTCTGGGACTTTTTCGAGATAGCTTTGGCCTCTTTTCGGTACCGAGTCTTTCTCTCTCTTTCTCTCTCTGACTTCTCTTCTCTCAGTACTTCGCGCTCGACTTGGCCATTTCTCTCTGGTCGAAATTTCTGTCTAGGGGATACTTTTTCATGAAACAAGGAGTTATGACTGGGTAAGCACCTCTTGGAACTTTGGGCAAAATTTAATAGAGATGTATACTTCCAGTCCTACAAACACGGCTACGTAGTAGGCCTGCCTGTTGGTTCGTATGGTGGCAGCCAGCCAATGCCCAAGGCAAGTACTCTTACCATTTAACTCTGTCAAGGGATCAGCCAGGCTAGAGTGATATCACAAAAATGACCATAACCCGTTTTTGCTTGTACCCGGCTTTCCTCGTAAATTATGTAGGTACGCACGCTAAGAGCCCACCATACCATAAGGCCATACATATGCCGTGCAAACACACCAAAAGAGGGTTGTAATAGTGGAGAAAATGGCCAACACGATGGCTCCCACATCAGTTGAGACGAAAACTCAAGTCATAAGCCTCATTTGCTCTAGCAAAGAAAATAAGGGATTGAATGGTCCGGACAATTCTGCTTTTTCAGACATTTTTGGCCACTCAATCAAAATCTGCTCATCGAAAACTCGAGACCGCAAAGGCCAGCAAGGGCCCATCAAAAAGACAGTCTTTTGCCAACCCTTACTAGATGTGCTTGAATCAGCCTCGGTAATTCTCTCAACTATTCAAGGGTAAAAAGAAGTAATGGAGCGAGCAAGGCCGGCAGATCGTCTGTCTAGTTGGTTGGTTGACTCGGACTAGATGGCAAGCATACCCCTGCACACCCACCAAAGTTGCGGGGAGGGGCCCAAAGATGGGTCCCATTGGCCAATTGCATCCAATTTTGGTACACAGAGAAAAGTTTTATCTGGAATTGACAGTTAGAAGTTGGGCGTTTGCGGCAATTTCCAACTTTGGGAAAGTGGAGGGCTTACGTACTTCTCTTAGGTTGAGACCAAAATAGTCTTGACAACTTTTTCACTTTTAAGTTATCCAACAGTCATTCAATATTAGTCTAGTACTCCTATTTTGGAGGCTTATGTGCCCTTTAAAATGTGCTGAGGCTGCAGTGATTGCAAAAATATTGACCTGCACCCAACCACGGGAGAAGTCTGGAGGGAAAAAACGTGAAGCTCCCGAACCAGATGGATCATCATCATCTTCTTATTTACATGGTAATAGTAGAAGCAAGGCAAAACATGAATATGAATTGCTGTCGGCAACTTTGATTCCGACGCTCTTGGAACAACCTCGTCAAGAGAACGGCTAACCTGACCGAAAGTAGATGAAGCGGATCGTTGTTGAATGGTTCCGGAATTTGATGAATTTGATGCTAAAATGAAAATATCAGGGCAAACTTTTCCCAAGCAAACTTGTTCCAGCCAGTCTCTCCATCCCCCATCTTGGCTCGATACAGCCTCCCTGTCCTCTCTTTCACCCAGGATGGATCTCATTGTTGCTGGCTGGTTGGGTTGCTTAGTTGTTCGTGTTCGTCTCTCTTCCTCTTCCAAATGATGTGAGTGAGTGAGTGAGAGAGTGAAGAAGCAAGCAAGCAAACAAGGAAGCGAATTCGGAACCAGCTAGCCGAGAACCAAGCACGCAAGCAACCAACCAACCAACTGAGTGAGTGAGCGAGTTGGTGAAGACGAAAGGGATCGGGTCAGGAGGACTCGGAACATCGCGGAAATCTTCGCGAGAAAGAAGGCGAAAACGACCAAGATCTCCGAACTGAGCGAAGACCGACAACGACGTACATCAGAGTGTTTGTTTTAGGGTTGGTGGTGTAGATGATGCTCATGATGATGTTGATGGTGGTGGTGGTGGTGATGATGGTGGCGATAGTTCGTCTGCACGTAAACGATACCAAGAGGGTCGAGCTGGTTGGGAAACTCAAAATGGAAAAGTTTGCAACATTGGTCTTGTTCCAAAAAGAACGAAACAACTTTCCAGAGTTTTCAGTGTGACTACAGCATTGGAAAAACTTTCTTAGCTTTTAAGGTGCAGCAAAGTATTAAAAGGATTGTCAGATGGGCGAAGCAAACAAGTTCTTCTCCGAGTTTCCACAGTCCCTAGTAGTATTAGAAGTAGTAGTAGTAGTAGTAGTAGTAGTAGTAGTAGTAGTAGTAGTAGTAGTAGTAGTAGTAGTAGTAGTAGTAGTAGTAGTAGAAGCTGGCTTGTGCCTAAACTAAAATGGACCGGAGGTCGCGGCCCCAATTCCAAAGACGAAGAACAAGAACAAGAGCAAGTAGCCCGTCCACTCAAGCAGAGACTGTGGAGAAAGAGAGGACGAAAGATTTGCCATCTTATCTTCACGGATGAAAACGGAGAACAAGAAGAAAGAGACGACCTGTTGGGAGAGAATTGCTTTCTTTGGGGCTTCGAGGGCTCCGAGATGTCGACAGCCGACCTTGGCTACAAGGACTTTATTGAATGACTTTTACATCCTCACCGATGTCGTTGCTCAAAGTCATTTTCCTTCCCTCTCGTCGTTTTCTGAGAAATGTACATAGCACAGAGGGGAGGGAGGGAAGGAGGGAGGACACAAACACCCACCGACGTGTTCGGATTACCATCACGATGTTTGACTGTGGAATGCTCACTCATGCCCTTGTGGGGAAACTTGGCCTGCACTAGATTCACGCAACAAAGCCGGATGGTAGCCAAGCAATCGCCAATGCCGCCAATTTTGACAACGGGGTAAAATGGCGACATCTTCATTGGCTGGATCTAACCTCCTTTCTTTGCTCTCTGAGTTCTCCTGCTTCCTTCTCTTTTCTCTCCCCTGTTTCGACTCTTTTTTTTCTTCTTCATCCTCGACTTTCAAAGTCCGACTTTTGCCAAGGAGTTGCAAAGAAAGTTTCGATTGATAAAGCCAAGACAAGGGATCGAAAGAGGGATCAAGGGTAATATCAGTTGAAGCTCCCTCGCTCATTGCCCTTGCTCCAAGGGATGTTGTACGGCGTACTGTACATGTACAGCTTTCGAACTCGGCGGAGAATTATTGCTGACACGACATGAGAACAGAAAGGATGCTTGACAGGGAGAAATATAGCTTCCTCTTGAGCGACAATTGCATAAACGTTCGTAAGATTGAACCCAATCACGAAGCTTCTGGAGAAAGAACCAAATTGGTACGATGATTGGTTCATGCTCAGGATTGGAATAAATTTCTCAAGGAAATAGGTCTTTGTGCTATTCATTTCAAGCGGATTTTTTTGCCCATTGAGGTCGAGCGATCAGGTAACGATATCGATCAACTTGATTGGATTTCCTTTGGAGAGATCAAAGGCCAAGGCCACCCGCCATTCACTAGTCTGGAAATGTCATCATGATCATCATCATCATCGTCGTCGTCGCAAACAGCGCCAACATTGAAGCACAAGAGGAAACATATCTTACGAACAACTCATCGAGACGCGCCACAAAGACGCGTTGATTCATTGATTCGATTAACATTGTCGAGCACGACATTTAAGTATCAGTTCTACCGACCATTGATAGCTACACAAGAGAAATGGGTAATGTACACTTGAGAGCATCACATGAATGTCATATAATATCATATGACATCATAAACATAATATAACACAACGTATCGGCTTCACAGCCTTTTTGAGCAGATCTACGGTTTTTGGAGGAAAGCAAATATTTACCATACTTGCAATAGTATTTGGTGGGAACACCTCGCTCTCGTTGAGGATTTCAAATGTCCGACATTAAATCATGTAAAGGATGTGCGTGCTTCAAAATTCTGGAAATCGGTAGTTTCTAAAAAGAACCGAGTGTGTATGTGTGTGTATGCTTTTGAGCCCTGCTTCTTTCCTAGATTGGCACCCGAATCCACAAGAGCCTTTTGACGTCTCAATTAAATTGTACATCACTATAAGCAGTCCTCTTGACGATCATGTTCTGGTTCCTATCCAGCTTTGGCTCCATTTTCGCACCAACTGGGAGGAGCAGGCCCCGTCATATGGGGTACTTGTCTGTCCAGAAATTCGGTTCAACCACAATTCTTCCTTTTTCCACCCCATTTAAAACAAAATATCAAATGGCCTTTCAAACGACCTTCTTCGTTCCCTTTCTCTGGCTTATTCTTGTTCTTTTCGAACCCTCTCTTTGCGGCTTCTAAAAGTGAAGCTCAATATCCAACTCTGAGAAGAAAACGAAAGAAGCAAAAAAGAGAGCACTTCGTCAGCTTCTTCAAAGGCCAAAGAATCGAGGGATTTAGCCTCGTTGGCGGTGGTTAAAGAGAGGCGGTTTCCATTTCAATACTCAGCACTGCACCACCAAGAGAATCGACTCTAAAACTCAACTAGGTCGGATCAAGGGCAATGATGGTCATTCTCATCCTTAATTATTATGCATGTGTGGTTGGTTGGCGCTTCCAGGCGAAGAGCGCTTGATGCATCCAAGGAAACGCACGGAGTTTCACGAGCTCTCACGGTCTGCCCGATCCAGGTTGGCGGTCACATCCCAGTTTGGCCATCTCATTTGACCTGGAACCTTCGACTAAACCACTTTAATGTGGTCAATAAACCCGAATAGCACTGCAGAGAGAGCTAGCTCCCTCTGGCTCCCTCTTGGTCCATGCATCTCGCCACATTGACCTGAAAGGATGTCATTCTTGTTTCAATTGCGTGTCCTGGTGACATGGGGAATGACACAAGAATTTGGTCCCATCTTGAAATTGCTAAAGATTTTATTTCCAATCCTCTTTACCGTTACCATAAATCATCTCATTTTTATTCATTAATGACCACTCACACATCCAAAAGGTGTATGAAGAGTATTGGTTATGGCTTTGTGGCTTCAACTCTTTTGGGTTAAGCAAGATAACCCTATTTGGGTAATTGGATCACATCTGCTCTAGGAACAGCAGAATAGTTTTTTGCGCGAGAGGCATTTAAAGGTCGTTGCCCTTGGCGGTGAACCATATTGAAGCAATTGATAAAAAAAAGCTCGATGGCGAGATTTGGCATTTCAAAACAAGAACAATTTTCAACATTTGTACGTTGAGCAAGCGTGTTAAATGCGAAATGGACCATCATGGTACTTTTTCCATGCCAATGGTCGTCGCATTTTTTTCCGACAATTAACATAGTCGTTTTGGCATATTGAACAGATTGAATAGCTAGGGGACATTTTTATGACCCTTGTCTCTTTGGTATGAGCTGGAATGTTGGTACATGCATTCTCACATGGACAGCGGATAACATAGTAAGTAGTGCTGGTTCATGCGATTTAGAACTCGTAAATGCGCCCAGCGAGAGTTTATCAGGACTTTGAAGAGACTTCCTGACCTAGTTTACTCACACATATTGCCTTCTTCCCCGAAACGAAGATTGTGGGTGCTCTAAAATGCCATTTACAAAATGACTGTTCAATGTAAGCCTTTATAGGCACCATTTGATTGTCATCACATCGGCCCATTATGACTCCTTCCTTTGGTCTTGGAAGAAGTGCGGGGGTGAGTGAGGTGAATGGTTCCGATCGTTCCTCTCGTCCAAGAGCACTGCCAATTCCACAGGACTCGTTCATTTGGTGTTGGTCAATGGTTGAAGTTGCAATTCGTACCCATACTGTACAAAATGCGCGTAATCATAGACGTTGGTAATGTGTTATCCCTTTTGACTGGACCTTTTCGCTGGAAGGGAGGGAACGAACAAGGTTCTCACCTCAAAATTGTATGTAGAGCTCGATTAGTCTTCGTTGGGCATAGGGTGGGAACTTACCCCTCCATAACCTTCCAAATTTCCCCATTTCATCTAAAGTGGCTTCTCAGTAGGGTGTGGGCATGAGGGGGAACTTTATGGCCAGGATAACCTGGCCAACCCTTCGGAAATATCATTTGTGAACGTAAGACGAGTCTCGTGGCGGTGGGTTAAGTGCCCCTCTCACTTGCTCTTATCCTGACCAAAGAATATCTTCTCTTTAGGCAAAAACTTCCTACGTTTAACGTTCGCGAAAACGAACCGGTTCAGTTTTGGTCCACGTCCCTTTTGAAGTGGAGTAGAAATTACGGTATGGGTCATGGACTTGTTTTGCGATGTAGTAGTGCAAATTTGCAATCCTCTCGCCCGGTTCCAAAAAAGCCTTCTGCCAGACAATCTGCACCTTAACCAATTGCCGAAGGTCTTGCGTGTTCGTCACGCTTATGCTACATCTAAGGCTCACTGACACGTTGAACCAATGATGAAGCTGGGTGGAAACACTATTTTGCACAAAGTCTCATATTTTTACCCCTTCCCTCCTACCATTACTGAAAGTACCGCTTCTACCACTGCAGCCACTCTTGCTCAAAGGCTGCTGATACCGAAGCCACTAAGACCACCATCACCACTACCATCTCCAGTATCAAGAGCAACAACAACAACACCAACACCGACGACGACGTCCGATGTGGTGCACATCTTCAAGGCTGACGCCTTCTTTGAACAACATCAACATCCCCACATGACACCAAGACAAGCTTGTAAAATGTGCTGAAGGCTGCTTTCTCTTCCCCTAGCAAATGGATCAGCATCCTTGCCCTCGTCGTCGTTTTCGTTTTTAGCTTCTTCTTCTTCTTCTTCTTCTTCCTCTTCCACCTTGCACTCTTCGCTCGCTTTCGTGCCCTCGTCGCTCTTGTGGCTCAGTTCAAATAGCTGCGCTTCATTTCGGTTTGTTCTTTGTATTTCTAGTCCGTACGTGGATGTACTATTTACAAGGGGCTCAAGAAGACCTGTTCATTGTCGTTGTGCCCCCGTCGTTAGCGACCTTTCTTTTTCCTCTCACTCTCGTTCTTAAATGGGATCGTAGCGGAGCAACTCGGTTCCACTGTAAAGGAGAATTCTCCCTCTCAAAAGACCTCCTCAATTTAGTTAGATCACCCGAACCAACGCTTCATGGAAATCAAATGAATTGGTGGGACGGTGGGACTTGTAGACAACCGATTTCAAAGGCCACTGGACTTTGGGGCTCAAATTTGTTGTTGATGTTCGATTCTCCATGTATTTTTGAGGACAAACTTATAGGGAAAACAAAATCTTCTTTTTTTTGCTTGCTTGCTCCCTCTCTGCTTTGAGGCCCCCCCAAGATCAGAACATAGAGAAAAAAGAAACAGAGGCAAGAAGAAGCTTTCCCCTAAAAATGTTAAGCACGGGCCTTGTGAGTACAACGCGATCGTTTAACATTAAAAATCAATAAGACCAGCCTCTGCCTCGCTCATACCGTCGCGGGTAAACTGACAAATAAGTATATTCTCGTTCCCCAAAGCCATGTCTCACATTGCTTAAACCATGACGAGCTACTGTAGTTACGCACTCCAAATGAATCCTGTCATAGTTCCTTGGCTTTGTCACACTGCAAGGAATTGCCTTTTTTAAGAATTCGTGCTTTTTTTCCATTTCCACGAGGTCTCTATCTCAGTTAAGATTTCCCTGGATCCATCTCCATCTTTGTGGACCAAGGTTCGTAATAGGAGGAATGGTGGTAGTGGTGGTGGTGGTTGTAGAAGAAGTGGGAAAGTTGGAACATGGTTTTGTCTGGCGGTTCCACTTTGGAACTCGGGCTAAGATGAGGAAGAACTCGTAGAAGAAAAAGAAGAACGGCTCGAAGTGACAAAAACTGTTCTTCTGCGAAAGATGGATAATTTTGATGAGTGCTGAATGCTAAAACAGAGGACGTCGTCTTCGTATGAACGAGATGAGACCAAGAGGTTGTTCGAGAATAGGATGGTAGGATGGATGGTGGGTAGAGAGGAAAAAATGGACAAGTTTTTGCGGTCGTCCCAGAATTTTCCACGGGTTTGAAGTGAGGCGCCCGACAAAACTAACCATGGCTCTATGGTGAGCCAGCTCGAGCTCTTAAGAACTAACAAGTGAACCAAACAACGAACTTGTCATTCCTTCACTCAGCAACAATGCGTCCTCGGCTCGATAAGACAATGGCAAGGTCTCGACGATAAAGTGTAGAAACGAATACTAAAGCTGGGCAGACAGACAGAATCTTGCAGCAACTAGCTTCCCGAGACGTCGTCCCTCAACATAATGGCGGATAATTGTCATTAGAGGTCGAGCAAGGTTGGTAGCACTGGAGCGATTGCCTCGGTGACCCTTTGGAGTGAAAAGTGTGCACATACACACTAGAGCCATGGGTTGGAAATGTAGGGAGAGCATATCAAACAAATCATGATTGGTCGGCTGGACCAGGATATGAACAATTTGAGATCAAACCGAACGCTCCGTTCAGAAGGTCCTTCTAGTTGCTCGATGTTGACGAAGAACAACCGAAACAAACTGAGGCGCTCAGATTTTTTTTTCGTCCTCATCTTTGTAGTGGCCCAATGTCAGATTTATACGCAGTGCGACGAAAAAAAGCGAAGGAGTCTTCCTTTTTTTGCTATAATTGCTTCATCATCATCATCATTGCCAAAATTTAAGTGCCACGGTTGGAGATTGAATTTTCTTAAGTGCTAGACAAAAACGTTTTAATCAAGGTCGGATAGACATGGACCAAAGGCTTGATCAACCTCGGGTTTGTTTTTGTTCCCCAGCTTGTATTTTGCAAATGCTCCGTTGGCTTATTTGCTTTTTGGGGCTAAAATTTCTCCCTTGATTAATGGTTTTCCACTTGGCGAACTTGTCCTCTTTGGGGTTGAACCGTTCGGTCGTGGGTATTGGCACTTGAAAGTGGAAAGAATCTCTTGTCGACCCTTTCTTCGTTCCCGTGTGTCGTTAACAACCAGATTCTTCGACACCTCGATTTCTGGATCCTTTCCTACCTAACTACATGTACACGCGACAACGTACATTCAACACGGTCTGGTGTGCATGTGTTTGACATTTCGGAAAATGAATTTTTCACACTCTTGTCCTTGCAGAGAAATTGAGGCATGACATTGGCATATCCGATTGGAACAAATGCATTGGGAATATATTTTACATTCATGGATAGAGCATATTCTTGAGAATTCGTTTCAATAGATTGCAACTCTACCGGGTGGAGAAAGACAAAAAAGACGATGAATGAGATATGGAAAAAATTGCAAGATAGTAAAATTATGTGCTCCAAAACGAGCCAACGCGTATAATGAATGACTTTTGTTTCTTCTCGTCATTTCAGTGCCTCGTATGGAGGTTCAATCTGTGGCTGGAATGTTGACCAACTTGCCGTGCAATATCACGCCCTCTTTGCCTGGAGACAAGGTTAACTTAGTTCTATGGTACAAGGACGGTTTAGGCAAGCCTTTGTACAGGTAGGTTGTGCGGTTCAATCAATTTGTGAAAGGGGAAATGATTTGCCTCTCGAGTTCATCGCTATGTTTTTTTCTAGTTTTGATTTACGTGGAGATATGGCGGATTCGGATGGGAAAATCTGGGCTGGGGAAGACATGGCCAGCACCAATTCCAACCAGAAGTCGTCCTCGTCGCCCGCCAATAACAACAACTACCGAGCTCAGCTCTATATTCATTCCGAGCCCACTGCTGTGCTTTCACTTCTCGGTGTGACCGAAAACGATGCTGGTTCTTACAAATGCCGGGTAGACTTCAAACGATCACCCACGAGATACTGGAGGGTTGATCTTTCAGTAATAGGTAATGCTCGAAAATCGTAGTAGATCCAGAATGTCATTGAGAAAAGTATGCTCTTCCTCCGTTTTCTAGTTCCTCCGAATTCGGCTGTGGTTTTGGATGAGAAAGGTTCCCCCGTGACGGGCAAGATTGGCCCGTTTAATGAGCTCTCCACTCTCATTCTCACTTGCGACATTCTCGGAGGTTTGTACATCACCGCTAGCTCAGTTCGAATGAGCGGGTTCACACCAAGAGTAGTTCGACTCACTCGACTCATGGTACCTTGGTTTCTGGACTATCAGCCGAATGCAGATCAAAAGCCCCGGGCTCTAATAGAAAAAGGACCGTTCGGGGCCAAAGAAAAAACGAGCCTGAGAGCAAGAATTGAGATGAAAACCCTGCTGTAGAGACTAAAGGTTGTAAATTCCCCTTGGTGCACGGAGTGCCTTGGCTCAAAATCGGGACAGACACTTTACTTTACGGATCATTAGGTAGAGTTAGTTCATAATGCTCATCAGCAGTGCTCGGGTTTCCCCCTTGGGAAATCTTTGCCATTGGGGTCGAGAGGGTTAGAAGAAGAAGAAGAAGAAGACGACGCCTGATGCGGCAGCGGAGGAACAGCGAGCAAGAGCTCGCTAGTAAGGTACAAAACAGTACAAGAGACAGAGCAGAAGGAGGGGGAAAGAAGAGGAGGCGTAATTAATCAAAACTCATCTACGAGTTAAGCTCGGTAAAAAGGGAACAATAGACCACTGCGTGTCTTCTGTTCTGTAGTGTTTTGTGCTCTCTTTCTCTCTCTTGTGAAGTTGTGATGGGTCTGACAAAAGAATATGTTTCAGTGGAAAAATCAACTTCCAAGTAATTGCTTATGGTCTTCTCGATGAGATTAAAATCATTTTGGTCTGACGTCTCCAAGGAATCAAACTCATTTCCCTAATGGAAAATGACAATCCAGAGCTTGTGTCACTCAAATCCAAGGAATATTTTAATGCTTCCTTCTTCTTTGGACTGAACATTTTACCAAGACAGATATGAATCATGTTGAGTGGCTCAGCTTAGCTTAGCTTAGCTCAGCTCTCAAGAATCAGAACGCAGGACAAAAGAAAAAGTCGTCTCGAGTTGGTTCTGTCCTCTTTTTTTTCATGACATCCCTTTTATGAAGGCCATTCTCATGAAGAGCCCACTGTTATATCACTTCAGGATGGCCATCAAGCCAAGTGACGTGGTGGAGGAATGGCGAACTTATCGATGATATCTACGAAGAGATTGCCCCCGGCAAATCTCGGAACACCATGAAAGTTGAGACCCTTCGTCGGGAGGACAATGGGGCGGAATTCTCTTGCTTGGGTAAAAACAATAATGACACTCAGCCAATCTCTACTACGGTGTCTCTGGAAATGAATCGTAAGTATCCAAATGCAATTCATCCCGCCCCACTTGACGTAAATACCGAGTAACGGCCATCAAGGCTTATGCGGGGTGTTGGGATTGGAAGAACCAACAATAAAAGTGAAATGGTCCAAATCAGCATATTTCTTCCACTTCATTGGCATGTCCGTCGGTCTCTCCGTATCAGGCGTTGAATTTGCATTGCGAGCCGTGTCGGTCGCTTTAAATGCCGTCAGAACTCAACTCCGATATGGAGGGACAAGACCGAGAACAAGGCCAGGAAATTTGAACAAGGGCCATGAAGGGACGTGCGTGTTTGAAAAGTGTTCCTTTCATTCAATTTCGTGCTCTTTCATTCTTTTGTAGTGCGACCCCTAAAAACCATGTTGATGTGGGATGGAGATCCCATGACAGCTGAGCGTGAATATGAGATCCGATGTGAAACATTCGGAGCTCAACCTTCAGCTACTGTCTCGTGGTGGATCAACGGAGATATTCGATTGAAGGATTGCATAACAGAGGTAAGAAAATAGTGCAAGGCCTTTCAAAACCTGTCTAATTGGAAAAAAGAGTGGCTCACAAACAAGTACGTTGGGTAACAATCTTGTCGTGTGTGGAACTGTGCTCCTCACGGTGAGGTATGATCCACTCTGAATGGAATGGCGGGAGGAGCTCGGTTTCAATTTGTTCGATTACGTCCTCGTCAATGACTCAGTGGACTGACTCAATGGCACGATTCTCTCCGATACTTGCCTGCTTGAATGAATTTGCCTCGATCTTGAAGGAGGTGGTGCTAGTTTTGATGTGCCGAGAGTTTTGCAAAGAAAAGGGAAATCTTTGAAGTGGTCGTGGTCTTAGTCGTCGTCGTCATTCCCCTGCAATTCTTGGCACATGATGGATGATCATTTCCGGAAAATGGAAGACGATCTAGAGTTTTGAAGAGAACCTCTTTTGGATGATGTTGTGAGTGACTGAGTGAGTGAGTGAGCGAGTGAGTGAGTGGGTGAGGACTGGGCGAACAAACTGACGCAAAAAGAAAAGAAAGAAGAAATGAAAGGGAAAAAGAATGGAACAGCCAAGGTGGCTGGCTGGAATTTTAACGTAAGGCCATCACCACTCCTCATAACAACCAAAAATGTTAGCACACCCCAAGGAAATGAAATGGAAATGCGAATTTATCCTCGAAGGCGGGATTCGAACTCGCCCTCTCCTCGGCTCTAGGAGCACACTGGTACGTTCCTGGAGGCTTTGAAAAAGCTGGACAATCGTGGCTCCTGCCGAAGCTAGGAAGGGTCACAAAATAGGTGCAGTGCAAAGCTAAGCTTTGGACCATGCGTCCGTTTCTTATAGAGTGTGCTTGCAAATTAAGTTCCCAGTCCATTGCATCATTGCACAGGCCAAGGAAAATGTTCGCCAAACGAAGGCAAGCAAGTCGTCTTGCTCGCTTTGGTTGGATTCCTACTTGGAAGTGCAATGCTAGGACTGACTGAGCTGAAATCGGATGGCGAAGAGAGCCTATTATGATGAGACAAAGTAAAAGCCTGTCAAGAGTCTATGTGCTCAAGTGCCACGAGGGTGATTGATTGTTTCCTCATGTGTGTGCCGTTTCCTTTCGAGTGTGTAATGTCCTTGGCGATCATCGTCATTACGTACGGTGGAAACCAAACCAACCTTAACCACCCACCCTCAAGCTCACGAACCGGGAGGAGTGTAAAGCGAGCACAGACCTTTGCGGTTTCATAAATCAGCTAGCTCTTGGAACTCATTGGAAATTTGGCCTGGGCGAGGGAACAAATATCAAGTCAAACAATGGCAACAATAAAGCAAACAACTCCCATAAGTCAGATGCATTTTGAAGAGGGCTCAGGTCGAGCGGGAAGGAAAGCAGTTCGAAATACGAGAATGGATTTCTGTTGCAGATCTCGCCGGATGGGAATATCACTCAAAGCGTTTTGAAGTTTCGTCCCTCGATGCAAGATCACGGTCAGATCCTGTCTTGTCGAGCTGAGAATCCTGTTCTACCCAACTCTGTCATCGACCAAGGAAAGAAGATGGAAATTTATTGTAAGTCACTCACCGCTAACCCACCCAATTCAACGACCCACTAATGTATGCGTTGTTTCATCGTCTGACTGACTGACTGACGAGCGGGCTGACGGAGAACTGACATTACTGTTGTACATTTGCACAGTTCCAGTCTAGTGCATAGATAGATTTTGCTTCGTTCTCTTGAACCGCTGATTTCCTTGATCTCTTTTGAGATGCTATGCCTCTCATATTCCGACGGCACTCGAGCGTGTCTGCTCTGAAATGCGTGCTTTTTTTCTCGTGCCATCAGCACCACTCCGAATACAAATATACCAGAGCGTCCGTCTTGATCGTATAAGACCGAACGTACGTACGTATATGAATAAATAGATCTAAATACACGATTCTCTTTGGATTCGCAGATCCCCCCTTGGTGTCCCTGAAGCTTGGATCAAATTTGGACGAGACAGATATAAAAGAAGGCGATGACGTTTATTTCGAGTGTCACATTCAGGCCAACCCCGGCGCTCACAAAGTCGCTTGGATGAAAGATGTAAGCAATATCTAGAACTATGATCTTTCATCTTGGAAAGAGCTATGTCTTTGAACACGAGCCCTATATACTGTGCTTCTTCTACTACTATCATTATTACTACCACGGCGTCTGCAGCGCGCCATTTGCCTCTTCGAGTCTTTGGTCTTCAGCCTTCTACACAAGAGGATCGAGCCAGTCAGATAGCCAGGCAACTGGTAGTAGGATTTCTACTACTATAGTACCTACAGCACTAAAGACGGCCAACTCGAGCAGCCATCCAGAAAGCTAGTAAGCCGGGAACCGACACGAGCGAATGAAAGGCCATTCGAACTGATTTCCAGAAGCGATAGCCTTTATATAGGGCTCGTAAATTGAATTTATTCTTCTTTTCTTCTTCTTTTTTATTCTTAAGTCTTCCTTTTTTCGTTCCCCAAGGGCGTGGCATTGTCGCCTGATTCACGGAGAGGTATCATAATTAATCAGCATAGTCTAGTCATTCAGCGAGTGGATCGAGTCAGCGCGGGAAAGTATGTCTGTCAGGCTACCAACGCGGCCGGATCCGGATCAAGTGATGAAGTCCAACTGAGTGTGAAATGTGAGTACCAAGCTATTAATTGTACAAAGCAGTCATTGATCCAAATATTGGGAGTGAACCACAAGAGAGCTTTTTGAATGGCAATGGCAATTACAGAGGGCATTGAGCGATTTAAGCTGTCTCCCAACCCAACATTGTTTCAGACGCTTTCTGGGAAGGTAGCTTAGCTTTAAGCACCCAATCTGAAGGGGAGCTCCAATTTGTGTGCTCAATGAAGCTTGAGATTGAATCAAAACTCCATATTTCCCCCCAGATATCCCTGTGTGTGGCAGACCACCCAAAGGTGTGGGAGTTGGCAAGAACGAAGAAGCCAGAGTGGTTTGCCATGTGGATGCGAACCCTCCGCCCACGGATTTCTAGTGAGTTCATTCCAACTACAAAGTAGAATCTGGGAATGCATTTCAAATTCTCTTTCCTCAATTACTTTAGCTGGCAGTTCAACACCACAACCGAGGTGAACGATCTGCCTGACGAGAACGTGTTGATCGACAATTCCATCAGCATTGCCACCTACATCCCAAAGTCAGAAATGGATTATGGAACCTTGATGTGTTGGGGCAGGAACGAATTAGGCCGTCAGAGGAGGCCTTGTCTGTTTCACGTGATTCCAGCTGGTAAGTTCAAATCTGATAAACGAATCGCCGAATTGGATTGTTCATCCTCAAAATCAAGTATATATATAAACTGCTACTTCGTACAGTAGTTGGTCTGTCTTTGGCTTGCTTGGCTAGATAGAGTCTGTGCGCATCGAGCTCAAAGAAGAGGGTCTTGCTTGAGTCTTGACCCAGCAATTCCTCGCTCAACCATGGCTAAATTGCGGCTCTTTAAGAAGAAAAAAACATTTGGAGAGAACGTGAAATATGATTGATTTCCACCACATGTCTCTCAACTCTATGAATGGGCCCGTTTTTTGGCCAATCAATCATTGCTGACACATGAGAACTAGAGTTGTGAAAAGGGCCTGTCTTTGTAGCAATGATGGTCGATTGACCACTCCACTACACAAGATTGAAGCAAATGAATTTGGATTTCTGTTCTCTATCTAATTTCAAGTTGAGATTTTAGAATCAGTAGAAATATTCGATGAATTGAGCTTGGCCAGATCTTCATTGGACCCGTATGGAATAGGAGGAAATTAGTGTAGCACAATCAATGTCAGGTTTAATCAAATGAGACAATTACTTGGCGTGCCTTTTTCGTATTAGTCTTTTCATCCATCACTTTGGATCAGGGATTGGGGTAACAGCACATATTTGGCTTGGGATATCTGTGAGGCAATTACATTTACAAGTAGATTCTATTGTATTTTATTATACTTGAAATCAAAGTTATTATAATTATTTACATTTCAGCCCATGTAATGGAAAGTTTTCAAGTGCAAATTACAACTAATTTTTACCTACATGGCACAATCTGAGATCAGACGTATGATAAAAAATTTCATCCGTTCAATACATAAAGTCTGTTTGAAAATCGATAGCCCTAAACTGAACAATGTCCACTTACTCCTCATTCCGCATTCAACTAATGAATTAATTGAATATGGTAAGGAAGTGGGTCATAAGAGAAAAATGATGTTATAAAAATATACTTTAAATTACAATTTGAGGATTAATTGTAATTATAATTTTAAAACGAATGCAATAGCATTTGTTCCGGGGCTTTCTAACTTACGTATAGCAAGGGATTCCCAAATCAATGTTCTCGTTATTTCAAGAGTCTTCCATTACCCATTTGAAAGAATCTGCTCCCTGTTCCAAATCGTGGGACGTTGTTTTTTTCCCAAGGAATTCCCTTCTCCCTTTTCCATCAGTTTGGTGTTCCATAGAAATGCCGAGAGAGAGAAAAAGAAGAGGGAAGAAGAACAGGAGAGGAAAAACCTGGGGAAAAATATCGCGCAGATTGGAGACCTCTTTTTATCCAATTCCACATTTTAGTCACGTTTCCATTTTAAGTGGGAGCTGGAACCACTTAGGACGGAATGCGAAAACGACGAATGCCCCAAAAAGTTTCTTTTCTATTGATGAAGAGATGTTGTTTCAAAGTTTCTCCAGAGCACAGCTCTAAGGTGATCGTGACTTACGGGAATGAGCCGTTATGCTCAAAGTGTAGCACTAAACTTCGAGATATACTGTATATGTAGTATGTAGAGGGGGACTCACTTATTCCAAGTGCAATAGCCCAAGTTGAACAAGATGGTGAAGGGAACCATGTTGAATTCCAACGTGTGTCAATGTAAGGGCGGCTCTTATAATAATTTGCTGCCTTTTCGTTCTTTTGTTTATCACACTTATCGTAAGTAACTATTCTTTCAAAAGCATAAGAAGTAGAATGGAAAGATTCCTTGACCAATTAATGGTACGTAGGTTTTTGAGTCTTTGAGTTGTCACGAAGCCGGGTCCTAAAGTGCAATTGTCTACTTCAATGGCCCTCTAAGGAAGAATTGATATTGGAATGAGAGGATGGTGGTGGGTCCTTGGAGCTCACTCATTCCCTTACCTTTGAAAATCACTACTTCCACCACTTGGTCGTTGATCCACTCTGAGAATCCAGAATTCCCCAACGGTCGGTCCCCTTCAATTCACGGCCTTGCCTGGTTCAAGCGTTACCTCGCTCGGTCCGAGAGTAGCAGAAAATGCAATTACTTAGAATTAATGGGGTTGAATCTCCAATTTTACTCGCAATTTGAAACTGGTCACAAAATGGGGCATAATCGGGGATCCAGGGAGTGTACTAAATTCAGTAAGTAAATTTTGAACTCTGCCTCGAGCGAGGATTGGAATTTGAATTTAGATCCTATTTCGTGCCGGGAAAGGAAGGATGTTTCATCATTGGATAGTTTCAGGCTACGAAGATACGAGCGTATAATCCACAAACGAACGAAGGTTAACTGGGGATTCCGAGAACAATGCATATAATCTCTTTTCAAATATCACTGACTGCCCCGGTTATTTATTTTTGAGAGACGATTTGAATTCTCATCATATTAATAGACAGGGTTATAATTGCACCTCTCTAAACTGTCTTAGATATTGACCTACGTAGCTTCGTGCAAGTGTTTAAATAAGAACCGCTAAAACCTGGACGGCCAGAATAGGGACGAGAACTATGATTTCCCGTAAGAGCACATTATTTGCATCAATCTAAAACGTTAGACCTTGATTATTCTGGGTATGCAGTGCAATTCAATTTTCACCTCAATCAAATGCCTGGATACAAAAAATTGCCTCATCAAACACAAAAGAGAATCACAGACCAGCTCCAGACTATTCCGTTCTAGATAATCAAGCAGACCGCAGCGACAATACGGAGATCCGTAACCTCTAGATGACTCAAGTTGTAATTTCTGGATTGACTCTGAGAATCAAACTTCAAGAAGGATATTATAAGAAGAGAGAGATATTTGAAGGATATTTGCGTTACAAAGAAGGTAGCGCGCTCTAAGACGTTTCTTAAGAAACCATCATTTTTAAGACTTTTGTTTGGTAATCCCTCATAGGTAGCGTTTTTAGTGACGTCAGAGTTGAGATATTTCTGATTAATTTATCTATGAGTGAATTAAAGAAAAAAAGAGCTCACCCCTTTGGTTGAAAAAAAATCAAAAGAGAAAATTACTACTCATTCATTCTGTGTGGAATCGTGTACTAAGCTTTGAGAGAGCATAAGTAAAATTTTGAATCCGACGGCTTTTATGAAATTGGTCTCTGATGGCAACCCATGCACGAATTTCGCTAAGGCAGTGAGTGTGGCTTTGGAATAACGAGGAATCAGTCACTTTCATGTTCCGGACCGGAAGACACTGGCCAATCAACAGTTTTGTGCAACTATTTCGATCAAAAGACGTCTGAGTACTAGCTAGAGTCGTGTTTGATTGATAGATTATGCTTTCTTCAACGTCGATTAATCATTGTCGCCTTTTAAAGATGGAGAACTCAGGCCGAGATGCTCGAATTCCCTAGGCAACAATTGGAACTAACTTGAGCCAAAGCAAATCAACCACACTTTCAATTCAATGGATATTTCATTTCTGAGCCAGGAAGGGCTCTGTGGCTTGAGGGGGAAAAGAATCCTAATAATGTAAATGTGTTGGTCCTATCTAGTCGCTTGCTGTGAGTCCAACCAGACAAGCGTACAAAAAATGACATTCATTAATCAGAAGGGATTTTTACGAATCCCAACCAAAGTTGTCTGAGGACTCATGGGCCATCCACTTGTAATCTCGTCCCAACGTGCATCAAAGCGAGTGGGTTTCAGTCTCATTCCACTTCTCTTTCTTTTCTTGCTAAGACAGACTCTAAACCCAAAGCAGTCATGATAACCCAACGTCTTAAGAGCCTGTTCATCAGACGACTTGTGTCCAATCTAAAAAAAAAAAACGAAACATGGAGACATGGTGAATTGGGGACCATAGATTCTTCTTACCCACCAAAACTAGTGTCTGTATGGGAGACTACCCTCTCTTGTAGGTAGCAACCTTGTCATCTTTGTGGATGTCAAGTAATTCCCTTGTGGAATGTTTCTGATTCGTTCAAATTGAGCCGTTTGTGTTACGTTTCCCACAATGCTTTCAGGGCTGATTTAAGGATTCCGCACAGACAGAGACGCTCAGCTTGCTTTATTTATCGTGCATTAACCATACCCTATCATATCACATACCATACGTACACCTAAGAACCTAACCATCCCCAGGTTCGGGCAATCTCTAGAAACAGTGTGTTCAGCTAAGAACCGCAAGTGCGGATAGAAGTTTTGATCCCATGAATTACGGATGGATGATTGGTTGGGCTTGACTGTCTCATGGTAGGGAAACAAGGCCATGTTTGTTTGTTCAATGTCAGCATACATTCATTTACCAGGGGGTTGAGTTGGCAGAGACTTGGAGACAAAAGCTCTGGCCCAGAAGTCAACCCAGACTAATTTGAAAAGTGAGCTTCCTCGTTATCCTAAAGAAATGACTAATAGTGGTGGTTGAAAGACTCAAGCTGGACATGAATTCAATTCTGCCTCAAAAAGATCAACCAAAAGCAAACTTTACCCTGATTGGCTTTGAATTGGAAAGCTCTGTTTGGTTAGTATGTTCAATGCACTGGCAGGATCTAAACAGTCTTTCTCCTTGGCAAACTATGGCTGATTTGTTTTTGTTTCTTCTTTTTCCATTTTGACGACCTTTTTAGGACAAGTCATACAGAAGTTGTTACTTCAAGGCTTCTTGTATGATGTCATTTCTTTATGTTTGGCCTCATGCAATTTGTTTAACTGAGACCACACCTTAACCCTCTTAGACCCGGTGATATACATTTGTAAAACTGATTAATAGGGTGTTAGGGCGAAAAAAATAAAGTACTTAAGCTTTCTATTACTGACCAGTCCTGAACACATATCACTTAGCTAGGGTCTTATTAACCGTTCTGCATACACAATTCAACTTAAAAATGTAACCCAAGATGATAGGTAGGTACTAAAAACGTGACCTAAACTCAGCTATCACTTGGGTTAAGAGGGTCATACCAATGTTGAAACTTCAATGGTTCCATTTTTCTAATGGAGAGTAGATCCCGGGGGACTCCAAAAAAATCTTTGTTTTCACCCAGCATGCATATGACAATTTCAAAAGAGCGTTCAGCACAACATTTTGCAAAAAAAACAGTACGTAATGTTGTTTTGAATAAACTGAGTGATAAACTATGTTTATTGTTCAATCAACTTTTATTTCTGAAAGTTTAAAAAGCCTTGGCCGGTTCTGGGGTTCTGATCCCTTGTGGCATACCCCAACAAATGATATGATGTAAAAACTAGAGTAAATATTTCATATCATTTTCATATCATTTTGAGACCAATCTCTCAAACAAATGCACCAAAGAGGTCTTGGGGTTGTTAATGGTAAACATGACTCGTTACGATACGAATTATATTTTTGAATAGTAAGTATATTTGAATACTTCTCATAATCTTCTTCTCCTGGCTAAAAAATCGGAATCGCCTTCTTACATACGTAGAACTGCGGAAAATGGCATTTCTTTGTATAGAAATCCAATGTGTTCCTCCCTTCTTTTCCCTTTTCCATTCCTTTTTTCTTCAAAAAGCATCTCAAGAACGCTGTTTTTTACCTCCTTCAATTGATCTAAATCGGTGACCTAGGTTTATGGCATCTCCGAGTTAAATCATGATATTACCGGTGAATTAGCGTTGCTAGAGAGCAAATCATGGCACGCAAGATATGACTGGCACCGGTTGGGTTGAAGAGTCTGGCTTTCCATTGGGTTTAAAAACATGTTAAGAGGTCTCTGCAATATATATTTCATTTAATCATTTGCAGACGCCAACACATTATTACCAAGTTGTTGTAAAACATGAATATCCAGATACAGATTGCGACATTGTTGCTATTTTGCCATCCTCGAACTTATCGTCTAAAATCGGTTAAGGCAGAGCCGATCCCGTTTTGAAGCACATGTTCACCTCCTTCACTGCTCGACACTCGTAACCGTCCGGACATTGAGCATTCTCGTTGCAGACTGAAAAAGGAGCAAATAAATTATTCAATTAATCAATTGGGGTGTTAAGGCGAATAACTTTTTTTGAGCTTAGCACCAGTTTTGTCAAGTAGTTCAGAATAATGGGAGTCAAGTGCAACCTCAACCGTACAATTACTCTGACAAAAGTTGTCTCTGCTAGCGCTGTACCAGTTATTCATTCTACTATTCTCTTACTGTACAAGATATACACATACTTACGTGTAATAATAAAAGCGCTTCGATCCTCCACAATGAATTCGTCAATGGGTAAGACAAGAGCCTCGCCATCGCCTTGCAAACCTTTTTCGTTCAGGGGCATCAAAACAGCCTTTTCAAAGTGATCGCTTTCTTTGCCTGAGGGACCATGCCAAAAAATGAATCAAGGAATTGTTTAGTGTATGTTTACCCTCATTCTTCCATTTTGTATCGGCGTTTTTTCCACCCCAAAAATGAGACTCGTGCGAAAAGCAGGGGTTGTGCTCAAAAGGTATAGAATCACTCCAAAATTGGACTGTTATGGTTGAACAATGGATCAAATTAATAGGCCTCTTTTAAAAGATTGTCGAGGTACCAGATCAGTTGGATCGAGAGTTACAATAGGGCCATGGGTGTAAAATTTTGCCCTCTAACTCTGTGCTTAGGTGGAGCCCTCTTATTTTGGTTAATCAGGTCAACCAAAGTGGTTTTTGCTGTTTAACACGTTGTACTGTAAGTTCTGTTCCTTGTTTCGCTTGGCTTTTTTTCTTTGGCGAAATTTGAAATTTCAAACGTTCCCTTTGAAGGCGACGAAACTTTACGTCGTTCGCCGTAAAGTTTTCCCCAAGTTTGCCATCATTACACAATGGGCGAAAAGAAAAAAAAGACGAGCCACTGAATATGAATGGCGAAATAAGAAAATGAGTTTTGACCGAAAGTCTTACCCGCTGTCAGATTTGGAACCAAGACCAAAACAAAGGACAAGACTACACAGTAAAGCTGGAAAGGGGCCATTTTGTGGTGTTGTCCCTGGAATTGTGACAAATTGTTCAATTTGACAGGCTTTTATAGAGAGATCCTTCTGGAGTCCTGGCCAATGGGAACACGACACAAACTCGGCGAAGCGATTGTTTTACGAGGGAATGGCCCGAAATACAAGCACAAATCCAGATGTCTTGAAGGTGTCCGTTTTTGAAAGGTTAAACACTTGGTCAAAGGCTGGTAAAGATTCACATGTCTGCGAGAATTACTCACTCTTACTTTGCACACATCACACATTTTTTCAACAATACCAGTGTGAGATGCGAAACATTCTATGGAAAGATTCGTTTTCCGGAGTACAGCCAAGCAATATTAGAAAAAAGCAACAACTGCAAAAAATTTCGTAGTCTAAGAACAGACGGAAAAAATAGAAGCCTTTCAAAAAGCGGAGCGCTCCAAAAATAGGTGGTCTCAATTTTCTTACTATGCCAGGGCTCCAATTTGGAGATATTGTATAATTCGAAAGGCCTACTTACCGGTATTTGTGTTACAATACCAGAAAATCGCTCTCGACACGTCTTATGACTTTGAAGTTTTGAAATAATTGATGGGTTTGCCCCAATCGCCATTATGATAGTTATTTTATGATGCTGATTAGTTATCACAGGGTTGAAATGGTTTTCGTTCAAATGGTTCAAGATCAAAAAGCTTTGACACAGTTTTCAGCCCCTCCAACTTTCTTGATCTTTCTGATAAGGTAGGGAAGCCCCTGCTTCGACTTCGAACTACTACATAGTGTACAGTACGTTCGTAGTGCAAGGTTTCATCAAATCAAGTTCACCCTGGCTATGCATATGTGAATGGCTGGCCCCAGATGGTGGCATCCTTCAATCTGGGGATCTCAAAGCACATCTTGATGGAAATAGCATTTCCTCGTCTTCCTTGGCACGTGCCTTCTTGTTTTGGTCCATCCACTGGCGAGCTCGATCGTAGTATGGTTGGCCTACACTTCTTGGTTCAATTGAGGGTGGCTGTTTCCCGTTCGTGCGTTCCAGCCAGAGCATGATGGTCCAAGACCGACCCCTCACTCACTCTCTCATGTTCCATTTTTGTCTTGATCTCCTTCCACTTCAGGCAAGCCCGACCCCGTCAAAGATTGCGCAGTCACAAACAAAACCTTCTCATCGATCTTCATTGAGTGCAAACCGGGCTACAATGGCGGACTCCAGCAATATTTCATCATTGAAGTGTTCCCCATGTCGGCCATCGACACAAATACCCTGAGCCAATATCAAGGGACCACCTCCAAGAGCACCTCCTCGGTGACCACGTCCTCCTTGATCGAGACCAAGATGGCCTCGAGCCAAGGCCGACTGACATCGCCCATTTCCACCGTAAAGAACATACACTTTCCACAATTCTCCGTCGAAGGCTTGAACGCAGGGACAGCCTTCGGCATTGTGGTCTATGCCCAGAACTCGAAGGTGAGCAGCGTCACTCATTATGCAAAGTCCCTGATTCCGAAAAGCCCCTAGCATCCTAGAGCGTCAGATGTAAATGGTAAATGCTGCAAAGTTGTTGTGGTCTTTCGAGCATTCTTGGTCCTAAGCCACTGGCCTCAGGCATCAATTCACTTGGCATTGGCACACTCACTCACATAAGCACAGAGGGTACATACGTACATCCGTAGACGAGCTACTTGGTAGTTGTTATGTCAAGTCCTGGGATTGAGAGGGAGGAATCACAAGAACCGCCATCACCAATAATAATAATAATAACAACAACAACAACAACAACAACAACGCGCCACTTCCTTTTCGTTTGGATAATGAACACCCCTCTTAGTCCCATTGACCTTTTCTAATGTCGTGCACTTCTTACATCCTCTTCATTTCTTGCAACCGTTTCGTTTCTGTGTCGTAGGGCGATAGCGAGAAGGTAGTGCTGAGGGCTTTCACGTTGAAGAATGACCATGGTCAACAGTTGGACCATCCTGAGGCGAAATTGGGGATGGATAACCAACGTCAACGACAGGTGTATCCGGTTCTGTGGATTGTCGGTCTCTCGGCCACCATAATGGCTCTGGGAATCATCCTCATGGGATTCGTGATACGTACCCGATGCTTCACCTTTCGCGGAGCACACTCAAGAAGTGCGGGAATCGCCAGACCTGGAGCTCTCCCAGTCAAAGATCATAAACAGGGTTCAGGATCGAACAAGAAGCAGAGGAAAAGCAAAGGAGTTTGGAAAAATGGCACCATGAAATTCCCCTATCAGGAGCAGACGGAACAAAGCCACCAGCTTCTGCATGCCACAAATCTTCACAACCATCACGGTAAGTGAAAAGCTGGTCTTAACTGAGCGAGTTATTTAAATAGTGCAGCCTAAAGAACGTGAAAGAAAAAGTCCTTTCAAGAAGACGACTGCTCAGCCAAATGGATCTTGATGTGCTAGATCTGATCCCACGTTCCAGATCCGTTGCAAACAGATGTCAGAGAAACGTCTGCAATGGACGGTGGGGCATTTCATGTGGCTCCATCTTCAGTGGGTCAACAGGGTCGATCTTCTGATCATTCGTCAGCGTTTAGCAAGCATGAAGGCACCCAACATCCGAAGCATCCATCATACCATCATCATCCGCATCAACATCCATCGCGGCACCAGCAGCAACACCAATACCAACATCACCAACAAGCACATCCGCCTCATTTAATGTCACCCATGTGTTTATCCGTGTCGGGGAAATACTTGACCAATCCAAGGGGCTCTGTGTGTCTGGAGGATCAGCCCCTTCGTCACGATAAGAACAAGGCCTTGATGTCTTATCTGCATTATACTACTTTACCGCGGAACAACTCAGCTCTCTTTCATGCCAATCAACGGCATAATCAGAATGGTCAACCTCCTCTTTTGTATACACAACCACCTTTGTCGATGGCATCCAACCCGCCTTCACATTCTCAAAGTGGACCAGGTCCACTTCAAACCGTAGAAGATCGACCTAGAAATGACATTGCCGAACAGGTAAAATCCTTTGAACGTATCCAGATGAATTTCGTGCATTAATGTTGTGATTTATTTTGTGTAGATAGGGGGAGGGGGTTGGGTGGGATGCAACAAATAATGTGTATTTGCGACAAACGTAAAGTGGTCGCTCATTACTGCTGGCCCAAGCATTAAAGATGAAAATCTGCTCAAAGAATGGGCCTTTAGAACTCGTTTCTAACTTAAAATTGTGGAAGCAAATAGTTGATGTCGGTAGTGCTCTGTAGTCCATGCCGACGTAATATTTCGAGCATTTTCTTGAGGATGAGAGGAGGGGATGTTGAAAGGTTTTCCATACCCATTGTCCCTGTTCTTCTAGGATATGGAAGTCAATTATGTGGAGCTCTCACTCCCACCCAATTCCCAGACGGGTTACGTCCGAAGTAATCATTCGGCTAACAAAGGCTTCGACCAAGTTCTGCCTCCTAATTCATCGAGTTTTGCCACAACTTCTTCCACGTTTCGACCCTCTTGTCAAACTTCGCCGAGGGACGTCATGGATCTTCTCCCCGAGGTGATGGAGCAAGAGCAGCCTATAGTTTACGCCACCATTAATCATTCTGCGTCTGCTTCATCGGCACTCGCCGACTTGTCAAATGGCAGCGGGGGGAACCATGACAGGGATCTTCCAGAGGGAGGAACAGCCACAGCCGCTGGAGCAGCAGGTTCCGTCATGCCACCGCCTGTTCCTCCCGAATTCGCGGATCCACCTGTTTTCACCTCGACCGACGACCAACAACAACCATCAGACTCCAATAATCAAGGCGAGGTGCGTATCAAGTTTTGGACCAGAGGGTTATTTAAGGGGGACGAGACAAAAAATGTTAGACCAGATTAGTGATGGACCAGATTAGTGATGGACCTTTCGGCCGATATTACGGCCGAAATTTCGGTTATGCCTACCGAAACCGAAAGCAGACAGGCACTATAAAGGATGGAGTTTGACAACAAAATCGAAAACTTTTTCGTCCAAAAACCTCTGAAATTTACGTTTCCCGATTTTTCAAAATTTGCGCCTACCCAACATCGAATACATGAGCAATTTGATTTTTTTAGGTGTATTTTAGATTTATACTATTTTGTAGTTAGCTGCTTTCGGTTTCGGTTTCGGTTAAGCCCTCTTTCGGCCGAAACTTTCGGTTTCGGTTATGAGCCCTTTCGGTCCATCACTAGACCAGATTATACCCGAGGAAGTGTCTGAGATCATGGGGAAAGTGATTCATTATGAATAAATGCACATGGATTTAAAAGTATACGCAGTTCCTACTTAACAAAGAAACTAACAAGCGAGGAAGTAAGTGACAGTGGAAAAGTAGGTAGAAAATTTCATGGCACTCCTGTGGCCTTGTCTAATTCAATGTTTCCTTGAGCATCATTAGAAACTATTACTTCAAACATAACAAGGGAAACCACTTGTTTGAAGCAAGGCAAGAAGAAAACACAAAAGTGAACAAAACATTGCTTGCTGCAAATCATGCAGCAAAAAGGCCGACTCTCTCCCATTGTTCCTTTCATTTTCGTGCTGGCTTTAATCATCACGATGCCCCTGATCAGTGAATTTGGAATCCATTTTCAGCGCTTCAATATCAATGGCGGCTCCACTTCTCAATCATTACCTTTGGCTTCGTCCTCCACAAATCTGACCAGGTTTTAGACCCGAAGCTCAACTCTTAAGCGCCGCGGAACCAATCTTTTGTGGACTGACGACGATTCAGAGGAATTACCGGTCTAATTATTTTTCGGTGGTGACAAGCGTGTCCTCTGTTCACACCTTTCGAGTCCGAGAATTCGGGTCCATTTCACCACCAGATTAGCGCAACAAAAAAAAACAGCCCGTTGCTCAACGATGTATTTGTGCCAAATGTTGTTTGATATCGAGGGTGTGCCGTCAAAACTTGTCCTTGTACACCGACCGCCGCATGTGAATTTTCTCATCTGTGATATTACTCTTGCGACATTGTTTTCCATTCTTTTTCAAATATATATTTAAGAAGCCTTCTTTCACGTACGGACTCGAGGCACATCCAAAGCCTACTTTGAATAGCAATGTGGATTCAACAACCGACGAGCGGGTTTCATGCAGCCCGACATTTTCGCTACATGGTTCGTTGTGTTGGGTAACCACCCACAAGCGAATCCTTGGAACTTATTGCTACGTGTATTTCTGAGAACACAAATAAAACAGATCTTCAGCCAATCACGGGGTTGATATTTATCAATTTACTATCATTATTATTCGGTTATTTTCTTTTAACGCTCTGAGTGAAAGTAGTAATGTCAGGTAAGTGTATGGTATGGATCCCAATGGTTTACGGTCCTCTATGCATGAACCAACAGAAGGTAGCTTAGTTTGCAAACGTTTGTTTGAGAACGAACTGAGAGTCTCTATAAAATGTCCCGCACAGGCAGAAGTGCATCATTGTGCTCACAAAACGAAATGAAGTTGGCTAGAGTGGGATCACTCCTCAGAGTGCTGGCGTCGCCCACCAAAATGCAGGCTCGTTTCGCTCGGGTTATGGACACATTAACTCGCCGTGATTCCCGTAGAAAGCCAATGTCATGCTCAGGATTGGATCTGACGAAAGACATGATGATGAGCTCTTTTTCACGACCTTGATAGCCATCCACTGTGCGAATCTCGATCGCTTGGCGCCTCTCGTCGGTCCAAATCAAGCTTCGCAAAAGCATTACCTGATTCCAATATGGGGTAATGATCCCGATATCACACGGATTCACGCTCAAGCTCAGGTACTTGCGCACAAGTTGTTCGACTAGCGAGCCTTCCTTTCGATTCAATATCGACGAGTTCTCGTCGTCCTGAACACACTCAGCCAAATTGGTTTCATGGCCGTCTTTTTGCCCAGAGGTGTCAATGAACAATAAGGGCGTGGACGTTTCCGTGCTGGCCTTGACATGAGGTAAGTCTTGGAGCAATTGGTCGGCCACGGAGGCGTGGGATAACACTTGACCATTGTAAAATGTTTGCGAACTCCATTGGGCAATCAGCGAGTTCGATCGATACTGAGTGTCCAAGAAGCTCACATTCTCGGGAGCAAATATAATTAGTCGCTCAAACAAGCTTTGCGCTGGGCCTTTTTTTGTGGCATCTAGAGAGTAATAGATGGGTGGCAGTTGCATATGATCACCCGATAAGATCAGTCTGGTACTTGACGTAAGAAACGGGAGCACAATCTCATCTGGCACGAATCCGGCTTCATCCATACAAACCAGGTTAAACTCGCCCTTCAACACAAGGGAGAAGATTGAATGTTTCAATGCCGACAAGTTGGTGGCCACCACAATCTGGGCCTGGTGGATGGCCGCATCTTGCAATTGGTGAAACAGACGGTTTCGTTCCTTGACTAACGCCTTCTCTCGTGCTAAGAGCGGCCCTTGACCCTTTTGTCCTTGAGGACATGCGAGGATATTTCCCCGTACGTGAGCCAAGTCCTTGACCACAGCCTGAAAGCTTTCATCTGAGCGCAGATTGACCGCCAGATATCGAGTCAAAGCCCGCACAGTCACCCGCAGATCCATGCCAATGCGTACCAAAGCCCCTTGGTCACTCGAGCCCCACTGACTTTCCGGCCAGTGTTTTAGCAGGGCCAACGTAATGGCATCGCAGGCCGTATGACTGGGTGCGACCACCAACACTTTGTCGCCGTTAGCCACGGCCGAAAGGATGGCTGCAGCCAAAGTGGTGGTCTTGCCCGTGCCAGGCGGGCCATGTATCACACCGAGATGAGGACGACGATCGCATTCTAGCACAGCTCGCTTTTTGGCTGCGTCCAAATGGGGATGGAAAAAATGGCTAGGGTGGGTCGAAATGGGCGAACCCGTGTCTTGGACGAGCTTGGGAAACAGCGGTTCGTGCCATTGGGCACGAATGGTCGGATGGGAACGCAAGCGGGACAGAGACTGGATTTGTAAGGCATAGATGCCCAACTCGCTTCGACGAATCAGATAAACGGGCAACCGACGAAAGGCCGAATTGGACTGACCCGTTTCCGAAGTCCTCAAAGCTTGAGTCAGGAAGTTATCCAATGATTCGACTTGAACGTAGATATGTTGGTTTTCAATATGGCTTACAACAACGCTGACGGATTTCCAGGCCGGAAATCGGTTATCCACATCCGGATGCCGAAAAACCGCCGCTTCGGGGGATGACTCTAACGACGACGAGGCACCGGACGAGGCATCGGGGGGCGAATCCGGCGGGTCGTTCCACACTAGGCGCATGAGGTTGCCCGAGCGAATTCGAGCGGGTTCCCAATGAGAAGCCCGGACCAAACGCAACACGATCCGCCCCTCGTAAGTAAAGGCGTGGTAGTGCGGGTCCACGTGCAGATCGAAGACAGCCTCACCGCGGAAGAAGAGCTCGTGAGCGCTCAAAGCGTGTTTGTGGCGTCTCTCATTTTGGTGAACGGTGATCATTTCTTGACGTGCGCGGTACAAACACGCCCGGAGATGATCGCTCACCGGACTCGCGGGTCGAATCACCGGCGGCGGGCGTACCACGGCTCGCGCCTCTTGAGAATCCGGCTGATCCGGCGAGGGACGCCCCAGGCTGAAGGGCAGGGAGAGAACGGAGGCGGACGGAGGTGGGCCGGTGATCCCGCGGAGGCCAGTTCCAGCCGGCGGCTGTCGTGTCCGTAGACCAGTCGAGCGGGCGGACCATCGCCACGCTCGTAGTTGAGCCATGACGTGAGCCGACATCCGAGCCAGAAAGCACCGTCCGCTCTTCCTCCTTTTTCTTGTTCTTGCGCTTCCGCTATTGTGCAGGGTCTCCCCTGTGAGGAGTTTGTGTGTGGTCCGAATGTGATCCGTTCCAACCGGACACCTCACTCATCAGAAGAAAGCTAGCCGTCCCGGCCACACAGACATGGGGAACATCAACCGGATGGATGGCGAGGAAACTGGACACGGGCAACTTGCAAACCAAGATCGGGAAAGACAACCGAAAGGACTCGGTTGGATCTGAAGCCAAAACTAAGTAGTAAATAAACAGAAAGAGGCGTGCTTGCTTCGTCAACAATGCACAGGGTGGCCCGGAGACAATAATCCGACTGACTGACGGAGGGACGGACAGTCGGACACCAACCCAATCCGGTCGTTTCAGTCTACCTTCCTATAAGGTCTCATGAGTTCAAAATATTGGATCTCACCTTTTTTTTTGCAAATTGCGGCCTGATAGTTGGTTGGCTTAGTCGTCGAACATCAAAATGGGTCTCATGGATATCGGTGATTACTAGGATTGCACAAAAAGCGCCAATAAAAACGCCAAATAGTGCATAAAAAATCAACAAAAATGCCAAAACATGCCAAAGAAAATGCAAAAAGAGCGCACAACTGAGCAACATTTGGACTGAATTTGGACGACTCGTTTGTCGAATCAAGAAGCACTGGAATCATGGAGTGGGAGGCTAGCAATGAGAATAATGATTTCCAGTAAGAACAATTCAATTACGTTCTTCTGAAAATGAGACCTTGCATATGTTGACATGAATACATATTTCAATTTTCAGCTCATTCGAACGTCGGAGACAAAAGTTCTGCTCTGTCAAAGCTCAGTGCAAATCCTACCGAAAATGAATGAGCTAGCCCTTTTGTGGTAATCGTTTTACCACAAAAGGGCGAGTTCCTTCAATCTATGCTCTCTTCAGTCCATAAGTTTGAGAAAGCATAACTTTTCACTCCGGTATTCGATTGGGCTGAAATTTGAAATACGTGTTCTTCTCAATGCAAGCCAGGTCTCATTTGCAGAAGAACGCAAAGGGTTCGTTTCTGCTGGAAATCATGATTCTCATTGCTAGCCTCCCACTCCAGAAATCTAGTGCTTCTTGTACACATTTACGAAGTTCGTGTTTTCTGAAAAAGAAAAATATGCCTTGGTATTGATGGCATAATACTTTTGATATTTAGACCCGTCCATAAGCTTTTTGGATCTGGTAATCATTCTTTCATATTAACCTTTCAGGCTTCATTATAAGTCGCCAGTTGATGCATCACTACTTATAAATGGGAGATCTGTTTATCTTTCGTCGTTTTGGAAAGTCAAAAGGGCGAAAGAAACATAAAAATTGTATTTGGCACGTAATTGAGACGTAATTGTAATTGAAGTCAATTAAATTTTCGGACGATGTAATTAGACATGCACAAGGTTGCTCCAAGTGAGCGTTTTAAATCATTCCGCGGGCGGCAAAACAAGGCCGTTGGCTGTGCTGAGTTGCTCAGCCCATTTTGGCGAATCCAAGTTTTTCCCATTTTGACGAGCATTTGATGATTCTAGGTCCTTGGAAACGATCGGTATTTCACTTAAGGATACCTTGGCTGGAATTGGGTCAATAATATGCAAAAAATAATATTAGGGTGATTGATTTAAAAGCAAGTAAGCAGGCCTTGTGCTATTGCAAAAATAGGACTTAACATTGATCCAAACACTAATATTAAGATGCGGATTTATTCAGTGGGTTCCAAAGAATCATTTCAATATTTCAAAATACTTAACATATAGAGAAATGTAATATTTTTTAACGCTTCTTTCTGTTAAGATCTAATCTTTTCTGTATCATTTTTCAAGCAAACAAATTGGGCATATTTTCAACCAAGTGAAAGCAGAGGGATCAAAACGTAAAATTAAGATCGTTTCCAGGGACCTAGAATCATCAAATGCACGTTAAAATGGGAAAAACTTGGATTCGCCAAAATGGGCTGAGCAGCTCAGCACAGCCAACAGCCCTGTTTTGCCGCCCGCGGAATGATTTAAAACGCTCACTTGAAGCAACCTTATACATGTCCTATTGTAATCAATTACATTTTTCGACAAAGTAATTGTAATTAACTACAGTTTTCAAGTAATTGGCCATAAGGCCATGAAAACATTCATTCCTCTTGGTTTCCATTAAAATTTATCAGGTTTAAAAATGGTTCTTGTAAATTAACTTGTTTTTAGTATAGTAAAACTTTGCGTTTTGGGTCTGAAAGATCTGCACTTGGAAACCATTCAAGCAAGCAGTTTTCCAAAATAGTGCTCAAAAAAGCCTTCTTTTCCTTACTTGCAATGCTTTCATCCAATCAAGGAATTGCACTTGAGGCGTGTGACAATATAAAGCGTCTCTAGGCAGGACAGGCCTAGTGTATCGTTTATATCAATATATGAGATTACACCATGATTTTGATGAACAGGATTTTTTTTAAATTTAGAATGCTAGAATGAAAATCATCAAAATCAGCCTTCATCAACTAGAAAGTGCACCCTCATGCAAGGATTTATCAGAGAAATATTTTTTATAAATTGTAGCCTTTGCAATTAAAATTTATTATGTTATTTTTTTTTGCTGAGGAGAGTTCATCCCATGTTTCATTGTTCATCTCATCTGCCTGGCGTAACGATGTTCCAATCGCTGGGTGCAAGTTTCCACGCTATGAAGAGTGTTCTCAATGAGTATTCGTGTATGCAACTCTTCGTTGAGAAAGCCGTCTTGTCCCAAAGCCGATTGAACCGATTGAACGAACTCCTTGAACACTTGAATCAAGGAGGAGATATCAGCCCCATTTTGACTTGAAGGCGTTACGATGGATTCTTCCACGGGTGGACACACTTTAAAGGTGTCTGATTTAAAATGAACACTAAGATTGGCAAACTTCGTAAAGTTGAACGAATTTTGATCGACCACAGTCTTGATTTGGTTAAAGCATGGGGGCGGGCCTTGGTCATTGGCTTGAAATTCATTAGTACACCAATGTTGTGCCAAAATCTGGTACAACGCAATGACAAACCTTTGGATATGAACGGACGATTTAGGTCCCAACCACGATGCAGCGTTAACTTGTTCCATCACTTTTTGTAAGCGACCCTCGACCTGTACATAAGAGATGTTATCGCAGGCGGTGATGGCCTCTAATGCCAAGATAAGCAACTCGAATTGGCTCAAACTCGCGCAATAAGATTGAGGTTGGTCCAAAATGTGGAGACAGTCGTTTAGGAGGGACGTTCGCACTTCAGGCGATAACCGGGGAATGCAACGGAGAGCTCTGATATGACGGGTGTCTTTGGCGAGGGCAAATTCGTTTTCAAACTCGATGATGACTTTCTTGTGTAGAAATGCCCCCAATCGACGTACAGCCATTGGAACCAGAGGATGAGCCTCAAAGGGACTGTCAAGTGCGATTTCCAACAATAGACACACGTGACTTTGGCAAATTTGAGGGGGAGCAAATCTGAAACAAACTATGACGGAAAATCCACGTCACCAAAAAAAGACTAGGTATCTTACCGAACCAAAAAGCTCCAAATGTCCAGAGTCAACCTGGCCTTCCAATAAAGCTCCAGATTTGAAAGAACCGCGTTGGGTTCAACTATAACACGCATGAGGACACCTTCTACTACTCGAAATTCGCGCTCGGACATGGTGGTGATGAAGGATTGCACTCGAAGAAGCACGTAGATGTAAACCGAATTGGCGGAGGGATCAACCGTTGAGCACGAACCGATAGAATTTAAACCCGTGAAATCATGAAGCCTTTCAAAAGACTCACCGCACAAGTTGGACCATGTCAAAACTGAGTTTAGAAGATTGGTGTCTAAGGGTAGTTCAAAGGTAAAAAATTATTATATGAAGACACTTTGATCAATGACGGGGTTTGTAGTGCTTACTCTCATCCGAAAACCACATTAGTCGGGCATTCTCTTCGATTTGAGCCATCAAGAGTAGTACTTCAGCGCCCACCAACAAGTAAGCAAAGGCGGGATCATGTTCGCCCATTGTGCTGGTCTTTGACAATATGGGACCAGCCATTAGGCATTGGGCAAATTTCGGATCGCTCATCAGGCTCTTTAAAGCTGACTGAATCCACCCCGGCAAATCAACGACCAATTTCTGTTGCTCCACATTAGGTAGAGACTGATCGCCAGTAACGCGCAGTTGTAGACATTCGGCGATAAGTCTGATGACCGGTTCAAACCGCGTACCTAATTGTCCGCCGAACAGATGAACGAACTTGTCGATGACTTTGAAAGCGAAGATGACCATGGTCACTTCGGGACATTTGGGCGCGGGGTGCGTTAAGAAGGCCGCAATACTGGGCACCAATTGACGGGCCTGATCCGCCAATTTAGGCCAAAGATCCCGCACATTCTGGGGCTCGCGTAAAGACTCGGGCAGACGTTGCGTGAGTTCCATGAGGACTGACACGGTTTTACCAAACGCCACGAAATCCAGAGGCAACATGAGCTCGGCGCATTGGGCCACCTAAAACGAAGGATCGATGGACGTTGCGTTCGATTGAACCCGACCCCTTTAGAGTCTTCACCCACCTGGGCCAGCAATCTGATCCCGTGATGTCCGGGCCCGAGGTTATCGCCGTCTTCGGGCCAAGTCCAACCGGTCAAGACGCGGAGCCAGACGGCCCAAAGGCGTTTGGCCGTGGCAAACAGTTGCCGAAGGGCGTTTTCCACGGTGGGCCACGCGGCCGCATACGCCTCAGGCGCCCGTTCGCAATGAATTAAGACGGCACGCACGAGGGGCGCCACGCCCAAAGGGGCATTCGACACCGCGTTGGACAGTTCCCCTTCGGCCGTCATCAGGGTCTGAACCTGGTCTAATACGGTTTGGGCCTGCCAGAGTAAGGCCACGCAATCATCCCACGCATCGGCCTGACTACGTTCTTCGGCCGAGCTCAGAAAGTGATGGAGAAGGCCATGCCAACCTTTGAAGGCCGAGGCTAGAACTGCGGGGGTGGAAATCAAGAAAAAAAGATAATGCTTTGAGTTTGTCCACCATCCTTCAGTGAGTCATTGCGGGTTCGCTCACCTGAGTCTAAATCAGTCCGCCCTTGGGAAGCCGAGTTGAGCGTATAAGGCCAGACGTGTCGAGCCAAATCCTGGAGAAGGCGGGACTGCCGGGCCACGTGCTCCGTGAGAATGGCCGCGGGATCGTCTTGGTTGTCGTCGTCATTGGAGGGGGTTTCAAACGCGTTTCGGACCCGATCTAAAACGGCCGAGGCTCGACGACGAATCCGCTCCAAATCGGGTTGAGCGCCTAAATCCCAGGGAGGACTGCTGGAATTGGAATCTTGGACATTGACCGGATCCGGTGACGGTGATTCGGGCATGGGCATTACGCAGCTCTTCTTTTATGAAATGAAGTGGGTTTTGATTAAAGACTTCAGTTTTGATGTCAAAGCCGCGCCCGATCAAAACAAAATTTGGATAGAAGACAGAGGGCGGTCATGAGAAAATCGAGGATGCATCCATCGGCTTTGGCCGACCCGTCAGTCGAATTTCGGGGCACTTTGTAGCTTACATGCAAAAGAATGGCTTAAACACATCTTTGTCTAGAAATTTTTGGTGATAATTGAAACCATGACCATCCCCATGTTTGTTACGTACGGCAACTTTGACATTTGACAAGATGGAGCGAAAGATCCATCCTAGGGTGGCTTTCAAAACCTAAGTAAAAATCTGTTCAAGTAACCCGGGACCGGAATCGTTTTTTGAGCATCGCAAAAATTCTCAATGACATCCAAAATTCGATGGTTGAGGGAAAATAATTTGGCTCGGTAGTAAAAAGAAACAAAAAAAAACTAGCCGATAATTTTCTTTTTTTCATGGATAGTTGTCTGGCATCGCGGATACGCCAAAGTATCATTCAGATAGCGTCTTACGTCGAACGAAGTTAACCAAAATGCTTTCATGGAACGTCATACCCCGTGATACGTATATCCCAAATGTATCATCATTCATTAACGTCAAAGAGGATGGACACCCTGAAAATGAGCCTTAAACATGGCCCTGCCGAGTGTCATCCTCGCGAGAGGGTGACCCGATCCAGATTCACACCCAATCGAAACGAGGCGCTAGATGTCTCGGGCCCGGCCATTCCTCGCATTCAACCCCACAAACCCAAGATCCTGAGTTTGTTCATACCCTAAATATGAGTTCGTCCGGCTCCTTTGCGGCTCACTTCGGCTATTTCTCAAGTGTATCTCCTTATTTCCGACCCACCGACGGGCCTTTCCACAACCGCGTGGTCACTCTGTCACGTGGGCATGTAGGGCCTGATCAGCTGACGCGCTCTCCGTGCTCTCCGTGTGCCTGAACGAAGGCTCGTTTCCTCGTCGTTCACTTGGTTGTGTTCTTCGCTCAGGCCAGCAGCACCCGCATCCATCTCTCCAACTTGATTGAAACCCGCGGTAAGTATTGCACACCTTATCAATCGAGTCGACCCGTGGAATGTGGATGAGTAAATGCGTGACGTGGCGGGTCCGCCCCGAGCCACGAGCGTTATCTATTTATCTCGCCCGGCTTTTGAATGCGTCCGAGGGTCTGACAAGGTCGACGCCATGTTGGATAGAGAGGAAGAAGCGCACCCACCCATTTACTCCGACCGTTCCCCGCCCATGGGACCCCGGGGGTCAGCGATGGGATCGTTCGAGCCCTCGGAATGGGAGATGGAGAGAGAGAGCCCGACGCTCTGCCAGATCCAGACGCGTTTGCACCTTTTTCCAGTTTCGTTTCTCGTTGCAGTTGGGCTCCACGTTCTCGTCCGGTTCGCATCCATTGGCCAGCCAGAAACTCCAATAACCCACGTCCACCATGACCATTTTCAACTTGAACAAATCCCAAACGCTCTTTCCCGGCCCTTTGCCCGCCGCCTCTGCCCCGGGTCATGCCGATCAGGCGTCGGCCTCGAGCCCGGCCCTGACCGCCAGTGGGCGGACCTTCTTGGCCGCGGCCGAGGCTGAGCCCAAATACTCGTGCGAGTTCGGTAGTTCCAAATACTTTGCCCTGTGCGGCTTGGGCGGCATCCTGTCCTGCGGTATTACCCACACGGCCGTCACCCCCTTGGATTTGGTCAAGTGTCGATTGCAGGTACGTTTTTGGGAAATTGGGCCCGTGAAAGTCTGAGAATAACGTCAATGGAGTCGCGAGAGTAACCCTAAGGCGGAAAAAATCCGTGTAGTTGGCGAATAACAAAGACGCTTGTCTACTTAGACTGACAAAACACATTCCCAATAACATCACTACCTTTGCCTTAAAAACTTATTTAAGCTACGAGACTGATGCTATTCATCGCTTGCCAGAACTCTTTTTACTCTGGTGGCTCTTTGAATAACCCAATAATCGAATGCCCTGACCACGTTTTTGCTTCTCTTCATTCGTCTTTAGGTGAACAAGGAGAAGTACCAGAACTTGGGCAAAGGTTTCAAGCTGACGTACGCTGAGGGTGGCGCGGGTGGACTGTTCCTGGGTTGGGCGCCCACCGCCATCGGCTACTCGGCCCAAGGCTTGTGCAAGTTCGGCTTCTACGAAGTCTTCAAGAACCTATACTCGGGCATGATCGGTGAGGAGAACACCTACCTTTACCGGACATCCCTGTACTTGGCCGCTTCGGCCTCGGCCGAGTTCTTCGCCGACATCGCCCTCTCGCCCATGGAGAGTGTCAAGGTCCGGATTCAAACCAGCCAGCTGGGCACGTTTCCCCGCACGCTCCGCGAAGCCGCTCCCAAAATCATGAAGGAAGAGGGTCTGAACGGCTTCTACAAGTCGTTAGCCCCGCTGTGGGGTCGCCAGATCCCGTACACCATGATGAAATTCGCTTGCTTTGAGCGGACCGTGGAGGCCCTGTACGAGTTCGTGGTCCCCAAGCCTCGCGCAGAGTGCTCCAAGTCCGAGCAGCTCGTGGTCACCTTTGCCGCCGGTTACATCGCCGGTGTGTTCTGCGCCATTGTGTCCCATCCGGCCGACACCATCGTCTCGTACATGAACAAGGCCCAGGGATCTTCCATGGGCGACGCGGCCCGCGCTTTGGGCTTCAAGGGCATGTGGGGTGGCTTGGGACCCAGGATCATCATGATTGGTACGCTCACTGCGCTCCAATGGTTCATTTACGATGGCGTGAAAGTGGCTTTGGCCCTGCCCCGCCCTCCTCCTCCTCAGATGCCCGAATCCCTCAAGAAGAAGTTGGAGGCTGCCCAGAACTAATAATTCCAACAACCTATGAGGCGAGTGAGGCTTGGCATGATCTCGCCGTTATGATGTGTCTACTAAAGCGAAAACCAATAAAACATATACAATTCACTCGTCAATGGATGAAATCGCGAGTCGCGGATGAAAAAATTAGGTCAATGAAAGAGACAAGAAATGGTATTGGCTGGCCCCATGGGCAATTTAGTACTGACGGTAGGATTTAAAATGAAGAGCGCAGCGTTCTAATTCAACGTATAAACAAAGGCTAGTTAGGAGGCGAATAGTGGCTCGGTCTCCATAAATGATCGTAGGAGACCGTGCCAGTTTTTCAAAATAGGGTCCGGCTTCCATCACAGATCTGAGAGTGTGCAAGGTTTTTTTTCTTCTGCTTGTCATCTGTTTCGTCATCCATCATCCATTATTCAGGGTCCATACATCATCGGGAGCGAGTGAGAGAAGGGCTCACATCACGGCCGGAGGTTCGGGATCGCGAGGTCCCGATGGGCCCGGGTGATCGTCGCCATCGTCCGAACCGCGCGAACCGGGTTTGCCCGCATCATGACGCAGCGAGTTGGGCCGTAGGAAATACAGCACCATGGCCACAAACATCCAGGCCATGGTCATCATCAAGAAGGAGCCGTCGCCCCCGGGGCCACCGCCCACGCCTTGCGCCGGACCGGGCAAGCCTCCATCCTGAAATGGCATCAACAATTAACGACCTCATCGACCGTTCCCGTTAGTTCGGGTTTAAAAATCGACCGTGTTAGTCGGGTCGAATACATATGTTCGGATACCGCAGTACCTCAGAAATAAATAACTGTCTACGTGAGTAAACCAGTACTCGCCATAAAGGTAGGTCGTGCAGTTAAGGCTTGATGAAACGTTCACTTCGTTACAACAGTGTTTTCGGTCAGCGAAAGGATGACATTGTCAAAGCGAAAAACTCCTTCTTGCCGGGACTCAAGTGCGCACTTGGAGATTGAAAGGTTTCCGGAACATCATACATGATCTTAGTGGCGAAGGGAAAGTTCAGACCAAAACCGCTTATCATTTCAAACTGATGAATGCGTCTTCGCCAAAGATCGATCGACCTTCGGGGGTCCCCGGAAACGAATTATAGTTCGTAGGTCAAGTTTGACCGGAGGGAGCGACCCGCATTCGTTTTTTGATACCCTCAACAAAAAATGACCTCCGACTTTCGGACAGCCCGCTCAGCTTTTGCCGCGTTTGCTCAAGTCAATTGACTGAATTTCCCCTCCATCCATTCCTGCATTTATTGATGCATACATCCACCCACCCACCACCCCACCCACCCACTGACTCACCTGTAGACACTCGTTGTCGGTGCAATACGATTGGGATTGTCGCAACAGGGACAATAATCGTCGCATGGCCATCTCATGGTTGAAGATGCACTCGCACGGATCAAAACCACCCTCATCCATGATTAATGCTGAATCCAGAAATGGGGACACACGAACGAGGAATGCGGTGAGAGACAAAAGTTAGGAGACGGTGGATGGGAATTGGCCGAGCGATCAATCCACGAACCAGCGTGAAATTCAAAAATCGAGAAGGCGGACTGCAAAAAAAGAACCCGATGAAAACGAAAACGCCAACCAACGAATGAATGAATCAATGAATGAATATGAGTGGCAGTTAGAATTCAGGAGACCTACATCCCGCTGAGAAACAAGACGACCGAAACAAAGAAAGAAAGCGAACATGGATGGACAAAGTGACCCCTTTCCCCTTCTTCAGGGGTAATCAATCAATGATCCTGGGGTACCTGGCACAACCAACTGGTGCCTAATTTTGGTTGGAGCCGTTAATGACCGACCCACACTCATTCACTCACTTAGCTGTTAAACTCTTTTTGTCCGTCGTCGGTTTGTCTTTTGGCATGCACTGTGATCACGGCGAGATGTGATGTGATTTGGCGTGGATTTATTGAGCTTTGGCCTCAGTTGTTCAATCTCTCTCTCTCTTTCCTTCCTTCTTTCTTTCTTTCTTTCTTTCTCTCTTTCTGAGTTCACTTCAGTCAGTCAGTCAGTCAAGGAGCAATAACAGAGATACACGTAGTTTAGGCCTAATCTAGTAGAGGCTGTCTTGCATTAGATGGCAGTTTAGGCGGAACGAGAAAGTCTTCACGTCAACATTGGAATGGAAATGCACTGATCTGTGAATGGATGCATGGATGGCATAAAGCATAGACTTCCAAAGATATGGACGGTGGTAGGAAGCCAGATTTGATTTTGTCTGATTGTGCAATGGCATATCAAAATACAAATTAAATACTGAAATCATTGAAAACCTCTAGGATCCTGGAATAGCAACCCGGCTCTCCGATGAGCCCTGTGGTGTTTGGCTAAAATACAACAATTATATTTCAATCTTATAACGTTGTCTTTAAAAAACCCTCATGCATAAATGAATATCATGACTTGGTCTAGATCTCCAAAAAATTATGCTGTTCTTTCGTCTTTTTATAAGATATTCCTTGGTTAAAAATACCTCGTTCTTTTAATAAGTTATGTGACGATAACATTTCAGATTGTGATAACATTTCGAGATGGAACTACGACGAAAATTGACGTGAATTCATGAATAACCCTTTTGATATACCTTTATCATATTTCAAAATTGAAAAAGGATATAATTTAACTAATGAGGGAATTAGTTATCCATATGGCATTACATTAACAATTTCAAATTTAGTTAGTGTATTCATTGAGTGTTAATGGTCAAATCTTTAAAAAATTAATGCATTTGTTCATTGCACTTCAAAGTCACATAAATTTTAGATATTGTTGAATTGGAATGTATGAATTTCTGAAATAAAATTCTCCCTTATTGGTTATTAAGAATGCTCGATTACGTTGATGCACAACGTAAATAAACCTTATTTTAGCGAATTACGAAATGATCTATGTCAAGGGAATTTATGTTGCAAATGAATGTACAGCCCTAATGTCAAAGTTTTAAAAGAAATTATAAGCATGACATGTTTAGGACTACTATACTAGGTTTGTAATGTTTTTATATTATTGCTTTTTTGAACTAATTTGATTTGCAAATCAGACCATATCAATAAGTATCAAAAAAAATGATAAATGAGGTTTCATTAAAAAAATAAGCATTTCCAGTACTTAAGGTGCATTTCAAGATACTAAAACTAAATGTGCTGGAAACGAGATCTCCAGATTCTTAGGCAAGATCGGCCCTTCTGTCAGGCGAGAAACAGTTGACTTGTTGAACTTCCCAGTCATTTCGTTCTCTCATTTCATTTCTACATTTTTTTGAATAAATGTAGTTGGATGAATGACAACAGTTCAAATTATTTCCTATTTTCAAGTTGTGCAAACACTTTCATTCTTGTCCTCAAAAAAATATTTTAAAGCAATTTAGCTTTTGAAAATTGTGTTTTGGGTCACAATGAGAGAATGTGAACTAAATATATCGGTGGAACAATTTCCCTCATAAGTGGAAACAAAACAAAAGGGAGGTAAAAATTCAAAGTCAATCATATATTGCTACTCATTTTACAATTGTCATCTTAGGCATACAAAAGTATATTATTCCAACCAGCACATGAGCTTAAATCAAAGTTACTTAGCGTATCTGTCCTTAGATATTTATTTGCATTGATTTCTCGACAAGTTTCAACAAACCACCCCACCGAACACTTGCTCATCTTCTCATTTTGACTACCCTATTGTTCCTCTGCACCAGGGTTGCCAGGTATTCGACGGCTCTTATTGCCACATTTGTCACCAAAATTCGCCACCTCATTTGAAAAATCGCCAGATTTTCGCGAAATTTCTTTTTACTACAAACCTTTTGTTTATAAATAGTCAATCAATCCAATGAATCCAAGACCCTCATGTCAAATATAGCCAAAGTTTTGGAAAAAAATTCTGAAAGCCAAACTTTTGACTTACATTGAACAAATTGACATTTTACCTCCAAACCAACATGGCTTTGGAGCTCATTTCAGTACCTTGACTCAATTGGTTCAACACATAGGCACTGTTATAGAAGGGTTGGAAATGCATGAATTTGTTGACGTTATCTACCTCAATTTTGCCAAAGCTTTTGACAAGGTCGACCACGGACTACTACTTAATCGTTTATCTCTAATCAAATCTATAAAAACTTAAAGCTTTTAAAATTGCAGGATCTAGTCAAAGTGTGCAAATTAAAATTCATGTATGCCTCTTTGCAAAACAAACTACCCCAAGTTTTGGACCAATTTATTTGCAAAGAAAACAGGGGAGGCTTAATTATCTTCAACTTGCCGCTTATCAGACTCCATTGGTTTCAACACTTCCCGAATTATGACTTTCCTAAGTCATGAAACGAATTTATCTCCAGTAAAAAAAGAAAGTCGATCAAAAGATTGAGTGCAAGCGATGGACCTTACAAATCATGGACCTAATCATTAGCACCTATTCGAACGATTGCAACTTAAAGAATTGTTTTGTTTGTAAAAGTAGGGCAGCCATTCCAAAGTAACCTATAAGAGAAGAGCTACTCTGACGAAGTGCGTGGCTTCCTGATCTAGAAACCCGAACCGGGCCGATACAAATGGTTGAAGACACCTTGTGGCTTGGGCATTGGTCTCACTCTGAAAACAAATCTGATGGCCTATGAGAGAGACCAGGGGCTAACCTCTACATACAATATACTTTTTTGTTTTTTTATCCATATTTAATTAAGAGAGGCCCCGAATAAAAAATCATCAATCATCATCAATCAATTCAAATCATCAACAGCTGAAATATTTGACTTTGAATGGGTCATTTTTGACCCCAAAAAGCCGAAAAAACGCTAGTTCTATGAAAAAAACAAATTCCCAAAGATTTCACATAGCTTTTCAATATCGCAAAAATTGATGTTTTTTTTAGTTTTGGAACTTATGTCAAAATAGCAAAATAGTAAGAAAAAATATTACATAGAATGCATTTAAACAAGATTTTTGAAAGCATATTTCATAACTATTAAGAGTACGCTATGATGTGTGTTGTGCCAAAATTACAAATAAATATGTCTGACAGATTCATATTCAAAATTACGATTTCTAGAAGGATCACGTTTAAAATGGACTAAAATCGAAAACAAGTAAACAGGTAAAAGTTCTGCTGATCTTCTGACCATCTTGTACAAGACAAAAAAGTTGTTATTAGAACATAATACTTCAATTATCAAATTGTTGTAGTTTCAATTAATACCATTAATTAGATTATAAAGTGATTGATATTATTAGTTGCAAATTGAATAAATACTATCCCTAATTCATGTTCAGTCAAATAAAGTATAACATTGTAATTTTTATTCTACATAATGAAAAACGGCAAAGAAAATGGGAAGAATTACAGCACTATAATAAAGGAGTATGCACGTGTAACTTTTTTAGTCTCAAGGCATTGATTCATGATCCTTGAGTTTGACCTGTTTGAGGCAATCATACATATTTTCTAATTGCAAAATATCATACATATTTACTACCAAATTGACGTTGCGATCTCAGCTTACAGAATAATTTTTGACCATGCCAGCCTTTGAAGGCCAAGACTGGCCAATAACCGTGAGTGTCAGAAGATAATCTCACCCTCTTGCTAAAACCTCGATTCTTGTTCAAGTGCAGACTGTGTAGTGGTGCTGTTTATTGACTTGGTAATGCCATCTTTTGACCAGTTTAGTGGCAAATTTGTTTTGAGCTTTTTTGAAAAAAATCAGTTATATCAGGTGAACAAATAGTTGTCAAGTGTTTGAAATATCAATGGAAGCCATTTGAGATTTATTTGTTTGCATTTGAAATAACATTCTTACAGCAATTGTGTGGCAGCTCTGATAACATGCCCATGCATGGCACTCTTCTGCAGGGTTGCCAGGTTCTGGGGAAGCCTCTCGGCCACTTTTGTTTTGATATTCGGCCAGTTTCGGCCTGAAGCTTTCGGCCATAAAATAAATTCAATTTCTTACTGAAAATGACGTTTTCGCCTAAAACTAAAATCGATCCGTCATATTTTTTCCATTTTTTTTTTCATTTTTTTTTTAATCTGAAGAAATCAAGCATTCAGTTTAACACCAAAATTTGGAAAAAACAGTCTGAAAATTACTTGTATCACAATAAAGCAAATTTCAATTCCCTCAATCAACATTTGGCCCAGCCTCCTAAATAACACTCCTAATTCCAACATTTCCAAGTAAAGATACTTAATTTTAAATTGTTATCCAATTGGTTTAGAGATTTGTAAACACAATGAGGAATGCTTCAAATCTAGAGAAATAAGGTGATTTATTTATCAAATTCTAGATGGCGTGAGTTTGACTGGTCCATTTTTGATTAGTTTAGCAGTGATTGACGATTTGAGTAACCAAATGACACCAAAAGTTTCTGCAGAAAGAGGATTTAACATTACACGGAAGTTCCATCAAACACAAATTTCTACTAAGGGTGTTTCTAATCTAAAATTGACCATTAAATCAAAGTCTGCAAGTGCCCAGTTTTTGAACACAAACTAGATGTCTATGCTCTGGTAGGTAGAACATGGCAGGTTCAAATGTAGTAAGATTTCTGACCAATGCAGGCTTCATTTTACAAAATTCTTGAACATTTCGATTATGTTTTTTTTCTATTTTCGGCCACTTTCGGCCACTTTTAGATATGGCCGAGGAACTAGTTTTTTTCTCGGCCACGAGATCTCAAATTCGGCCATTTTTGGCAAAAGTGGCCGAGGATTCAGCCACCTGGCAACCCTGCTCTTCAGATTGACAAGGCTACAAAACTGTTTTGCCTAACGCTATAGGAAAAACGTGATTTTTCTACTCTTAAATTTGGATGAACAATTCTTGAAATTACCATCTATTTTGTCATTTTTTGTAATCGGCCTATCAATTATTGACATTTTCAGTATTTGACTAGTTTAATTTAATTTGCCATGAAAGTAATTGCTGCCTTAATTCCCATACTGGGAACATTAGGAATAACATTTTGTAGCACTTGCAACTTGTCCACTGACATGAATGCACATATTGCCAGGTCTGCCATATCATTGCTTAATTGGATAAGCAATTTAATTGGATTGTCAAAAACATAATGCTCAAATGGCTTCATTTGACGTTTCCAATACGTGAAATTACTTGTGTTTCTGAAATTATTGATGTTTCATGAAAAATAAACTTAGAACAGATTTGCTTCATTACTGGTCATAAGCTGGCATTACCAAGTCAATCTACAGCACCTTTGCACATTCTGTACTTGAACAAGCATCAAGGGGTTTAGCAATATTATCTTTCAACACCCATGGTTATTGGCCAGCCTTAGCCTTCAAAGGCTAGCAAGGTCAAAAAAATTCTGTGAAAGGTAAGCTATTTTTGACGTCAATTTGGTGGTAAATAGTGCACACTTATAATTGCCTCAAACAGGTCAAACTCAAGGACCACAGTACAATGGAATCAATGTCTTGGGACCAAAAAGTCACATGCGCGAACTCTTTTCTTAAAGTGCTCTAGGGAATTGTGATATTTTCTTCAGCCTTTACTCTAGCAAAACTAAACTTGTGCCTGACTTATTTGCTTAAAAAATAACAAACCAAAGCTCAAAAACAATTTTGAATGCCAATATGAATAAATTTTTATTTCCCTACTATTATTCCGCTTTTTCCGTTTTTATTAAATTATATCAGGTAATGCTTGGCCAAAGTTTGAATTTAAATTAGTGTTAAGTTAGGTTCAAGTTTTTAATTTGCTCGTTATTTGGTTGTGTTAATGTTTAACTTCGAATTTATGTTAAGTTTAGGGGACAATTAAAGCTAAAATAAGATTTGCATATGCTGGAGGACCTATTATAAAAATCAAGCTTTTTTAAGAGCAGAGAACAACTTTGCAATGATTTGAACAACTCCAACGAGGCAATATAACCGTTAAAAATTTTGCAATGGGCGTCAAATGTTGATTGTCATGTTCTTTGGTGAAGATCACAAACCATATTTTTGTATGTGATGGAATGTTCCAACAAAAAATAACTACCTTTAGCTCAGGAGTGGAAAAGGGCGAGACTAGGCCACATTTCTTTTTTTTTGTTATCCTTTGCCCGAAGACTAAATACTAAAATTGATATTTCCTTGCTCTTTTGAACTACCAGGGTACATTTTCTTTTTTCTTTCCGATGGTCTAGAGAAAACATAATATATACAACTTTTCGGAAATTTGACTTAAATGACTATAACGTAGTAATCTCATGAAAACTCGCAATTTTTTTCTCTCATAGCAATATTTGGGACTGCAACGGATTAAAGCTCTATATTAGAAAGAGTACAACTATATCCAACGCCATCTAGTTCATTCTGCTTGCAACTGCTTGCTGTTCCAAAAAGGATGCACAAGTACCCTCTAAGCTGAACATTTTTTTTCAAAATATGAGACCAAGATAGCACCTTCTGACAAACTAAAGGGCCTAGAACCTTAATGAAGGGGTCCAAAATGACCTATTAGTGTGTTTCAAACGATTCAAGGCTGAACTACCTGTAAAATTAGGTTTAAAACCTAAAAGACCGAGAGAAAAATGAAAGTATTACCCCTCATTCTGATCAATGTTTTTTTCAGAGAAAAGTTCGAAATCAGGGCTCCTACCGCGAAATTGGCCGCCAAATGGCAACTTTTGAAAGTTAATGGCAACGGGAAAATATCAATAGGCTGCTGGAATGCTGGTTATTAATGTGACTGCCGACTAACAACTTCAGCTAATAGATTTTAGGATGTCTAGGCGCACATTTCCTTTCGCTCGCACAAACGAAAGTGGCAACTTTTGAAAGACGATGTCCAGGGAAAAAAATAGTGGCCGTCAGGGTAAAATTGGCCGCCAAATGACAACTTTTGAAGCGGAATTTTCGCAAGAGAAATTTCATGTCTTCTTGACCAAATTTGGGCAACCTCAATGGGAACTTTTGAAACTTAATGGCAGAGGAATTTACAAAGTGATTGTCAAATTGGAACATGGGACACTATTTGGCTGCCATTCAAAGTTCCATTTCCAATGTGCTCCTTGAAGAAAGTCTGACGTGAGACAAAAGCTTATGCCTTTCAGATCGCGGTCAATTGTGGTATCTAAATTTTAGTGATGGACAAAATGGCTTTTTGGGCTGAAATTAAAATTTGGAGCTTGGAGTTGGATGAACTTACGATGGTCAAATAGAAAGGTCTGGCTTCAAAGAATTGAGATTCTTCTAGATTTCTTAATGCATTAGAATCATTAATGAAAATTAATGAAAAGAGACGTTCCTCAGTTCCGATCCTCAGCTCTTTAGAATCATTTAGTTCAAAGATTAGAGGTCCCTAGGAAACACCACTGAAATCGAGTCGAGAGTGAACAAGCAAATGCACTGTCGACACTTTTGGCGTATCTGCGCCCAGATTCAGTTTGAACAATTTCAGCCAACAGATGTCGTGGCAAGTAAGTATGTGAATCTTTAGATACAATATATCGGCCCAAGCCGTCTTTGGCTTGACTACGCTACACTATGCTTTTGGTGCCCTCAACAACTCAACCTTTGTTTCGGAACAAACAACGACCTTTTTTTTCAAACTCCGTTCTCTAGTTGTTATTGTAAACGTACTCTCACCTTCTATTTTGCTAGTTCTTTCGATCCGTCAATCCCGGTAACGTTCTCTGTCGCAAAGCCACTTGTAGTTTTAGCATTTAGCCTCTGGTTTTTCACATTTGCCTTTTTTGAGGTTTATTTGATCGGAGTGAAACAAGTGGTTATTGGTCTTTATTAAATCCAAGTAAGTCATGTGTCGTCTACTTATGCTCAGTTTCATTGATATATTATGGTTCAGCTTTCTGCTGGAGGTTGAAACCAACGTCTTGGAAGTTGGTAACATTACATTTCCTCAAAGTGACAATGGATCTCAAATTTGGCCAAGTCAATTACACAATTTTGAGTCTGTAGACATCAGGACTTTCATTTACTTTAAGTCTCGTCTCTTGTTTTAGTCATATTTGTGGCTGCCATAGATCCTTTGACTGGATGGCGAGTGGGAAATGTCTCTTTAGAAATATCTGTTCCTAAATGCCAACGTCCAGGTTGTCCTCAAACAATTACCGTGACAACTCCAATGAGAGGCAAATTCGCCGTTTGGATGACAAGTCATCAAGAGGTATGTTCAAAACTGTGCAAATCCTTTCAATTTAAATTAGCTTCCTTAATACATGCCGACCCACGAGAGGACACGTGTCTCTTTAGGCCGAAGAAATCTCATTTCTACCCAAAAGACCAGGAAGCTGAGTAGATGCGCCACTGCCAAAGCTGCCATTGGTGTTACAATGGTCTGAATTTCCAATGCTTTAGGGGATTCTGGAAATTTGATGGTTTGTCCTTTCTTCTCGTTTTCAAACCTTAGCGGCACGGAATTGCTAAATAGGTGTAGTATGATTCCTCTTTCCGTGAGGGTTTGGATCAATTGGTCGAGATTCTTTTTCCACAAAACGTTCTTGGGAATCACGAAACCTGCATAAACGGTCAACGTATTTTCTTTGGCGATGTGAAACGGATCGTCTCCGTAACGCTCGACAAATAGACTTTTGGCGTTGTCATACGCGTGCCTTGCGGTCAGAACAAAACCCTTCCCGCTCGTTGCCACCGGATCCAAAGCCACCCACGGAAGGCCTCCATCATATTCATAGAAGGAGTTCTTTTTTGTGGCCAAATCATAAAGCTGGTTGTGCACGATCAGAGGCGAGGTTTTTAGTCCTTCGATCAAGGAGGTTCCTCGAATTAAATATACCGGCTCTCCTTTCTCCACAATTTGCTGATCCGTATCTATGGGCTTTTCATAGGCCACTGCAATGAGAGAGGCCCTCAGGTTGGATAAATAGGCCAGGTTGAGGGTGAGTGCGCACATGGACCAAAGAAGCACTAAAAAGGCGCCACTTGAAGAGCGATCCAGTTGATGGAACCAACTCATCCGATCCTGTGTCACCAGCATTGACATGGGAATTATTAAATAATCAATGGCCGACTCAGGTTTCTGGATCAAGGTCTTGAAGAATGGTATTTTGCTATATCCCATCAAGTGGATGAGCATGGTCAGCCCTATGGCCGCAATGCATCCCACGAGACAGAGCCAAACCAACGGACTAAAAGGAGCCACAACGTTGGCATATTTATTCAAAACCTTTGGTTTGGGACTCAAATTGGCATATTCCACAAAATATGTGGGCTCAGTGTAATCAATGATCTGATAACGATCCAAGGTGATGCTCACGTGTCCAATCCCCAAACTGGACACACCTTGTTGCACACTGGCCACGGTACCGATCCATTTTCCATTAATGATAGCTCCCCAGGTCTTTTCTGGTCTAATAACGGGCTTGAACTGAAACTTTCTAGCCACAATTCGCAGTAGGTCGATGTCAATCCCACTGAGGGAACCCGTCTTAGGATCAAAAACAATGTAAGGTGTGACCCCTATTACCGAGACATTAACTTGCTTGCCAAATAATTGTGTTTTCCCAAAGCAACATCGAGCTGAAAAATGCAAAAAGAGACCTCATTTTGAAGGATTGAGAACACGCAGTAGAACACTTTAGGATGATGTTGTCATGAAACAGATATTTTTACCAAAGTAGTTCCTGACGGGGAGCACAAAACCTTGCCCAGGACTCCACTTATCCACCAAATAATGGAACGGAATCATGCACTCAGGACAAATAATGTGAACCCTATAATATGGGGAAGTTCTCGCCAAATCTTGATCGTTCCTTGAAACGTGCTCAATGATAGCAGAGGGAATCATCACCGTTGTCATGTTCAGATCGTTGGTGTCCTTAGAAATAAGAAATGACGTCAAAGTTAAGAGTCCTCCCTTGGTGGTAATAAGAAGCATTCCCTCCCACTCTCATGTTAAGAAATAATTCAAAATAAACTCAACCCAAGAAATAGTGACGAAAAAAGCGGCTTTTCTAATGAATATGTTGCTTCGATTTCGCTCGCTTCCTTCCACTTCCTCTTCAAAAGGAATGAGCTCTCAAGGATTTTCTTTGAACGACAGACTTTTGGGTTCTCCCTGTCATGATTGACTAACAGGGCACAATGGACGTTACTTGACCCCGAACAATTCGAAACGAAGCAAGTCATTTATTTCTCAGCACTGAAACAATCGAAGGTTAGCCTGGACTTTTGCAACGGGCAACACTAGCACCATTACGTTCTTGGCCAACTAACCCCTGAAATCTGTCTGTAATCGAAAGTCAGTCTACTCGGTGCGACACGAATTTTAGATTATCATGGCTACTACCGCTCATTTACAATTCAGCAGCAAATTGAGTTTGGTCTGATCATTATGTTGGAAGAAAAAATCAGGAATACAGCTTCTTAGTCAGTCGCTTAAGTGCATTCAAAATTTAAATGTACAGTACTCAGGGTACCTTGGAAGACGGCGACAAGAAAACCACTCGTCGATTTGGGACTCCTTGCGTTGCTCTTTCGATGCTTTTAGAATTCGTTGAAATGGAGGCGATGGCAACGAGACACCACGTTCCCACAGGGAGTTCCATTTGTTTCCCGCGAGAGGAGAAATGAACGACTGGAATGGTCCCATTAACACTCTCCATCTGTAAAAGAGGACCTAAGTCTTCATGCTCGGTTATTCGAGTCAGTACTAGAAGTATTCATTTTGAGAGCTACCAAATCCGCCAGAAAGGTCTGATCCACGTCAAATGTGACCAAGATGCACCGAGTCTTGTCCCAAAAGTCGGTTTTTTGAACAACCAGTTGCAGAACCACTTGACTCGATTCACCACCCGAGACCAGTTTGGCGCTATTGACGCAAAGTTCAAGAAGAACCACCCATAAGAAGGAACACTTCATAATGAATGATCACCTTCAGTTAGTGTTCCGTGTTTGTCTCCGGCATACTGACACATTCTGCGATGTTTCTCAATGTTTTTATACGACACCTCGTTACATTGGAGATTTGGGAGGGGTTAGTAAGTAGGAAAATAATCCAAAAGGAGGGGAAAAGATCCAATAAACAAATATGGCATCGGTTATTTCCATATCAAGACAGAACAGATCATTTCGCTCTTGGTATTCTCTGTTCATGTTTAATGTGCTTCCTTAGACTTCCAGCCTTTTATTTCCGAACTCACTCCAACAACTTCTAGAAGTCCACATGTGACTTTATCGTAATAAGTGCCTAACTTCAGTTTATCTTCAACTTATTCACAAGGTTTTGCACACCTGGAAGGTTGTAGTTTTTGGTATCTCATTTGGATAAAGAATATGATATCGGTAGCAGAGGCTTATTATGATTTTACCAGAATCTAGCATCACAAGTGGTCTAAATACTTGGAAAGAGAGATTCTCTTACTTTCTAGAACGGTTTTCCACCTTGAAGGCCTAATATTTTGTCTATATTTTGAAAGAATTGGTCTCAATATGTTTGTGATATTGTAATGGCGGTATTGTTTCTTAGAAGATTCAGAAGCTTGGCATGCACGACGCAATTGGATATTAGTGCTCCACTCAACTATTCACTTCCCAATACTCCATTTCAGATCATGGCAAGCCAAGCGCTGGTGATCAAGTTGACGTTGGCGGGATTTCTGCCAATCCAATTTCAATTTAGCGCCATTCCCAACCCAAGGTCGCCAATGATTTTGCACCTTCCCATAGCTCGTGATGTGTACAAGGTGATTTGAAACTGACTTTGACTCACAATCGCTTGTTTTTCTGCCAAGCATGTTTATAGTAAGTAGCTCAGGATGTCTTGCCTCTCTGTTCCAGTTTGGAACTTGGTTTACATTGGTCTATAATCCGTTGATCCTCTTGGACAAGCTTGAGCTGGGCTTCATCGACATGGATTGCTCTTGTCGATCCACGTTAACTTTTCGACAGCCGTGCTTAAATAAAGGCTACAATGGAGCTTGGGTCATGTATGAGGATGGACTACAATACCTATCATTTCGTCGATCGTTCCTCAGAGGCACACGATATCTCATTTTTGTCCATTCACCATTCGGGCAAGTCTTGCAGAGCAATTTCATTCTTTGAATTTTCCTGGCTTACTCCATGATGCATGAACTCTCATCGATCTAACGTCAACTTCAGAAATCAGATCGATGGCAAAGATCGAAGCGAAATTTGACAGGCAAAACCACGGATGTACGAGTATGTTCAAATATCGTGGGGAGCAAATGCTAGATAATATTGCATCACTTGGATGTCAGAAACTAGACCCAATTGTTGGTACGGTGGAAGCTGCGTCGATCGATGATTGGTGTCAATAGCAATCAACTTTGACATAACTGTGCCCTCTGGGTTCAATAGTCCGAAAGTTTTGTCAGATTACGTTGTATAGGATACCATGGATTTGATTTTGGTGTACTCCACCTTGATTTGAAAAGACGCATATCTTGATTGTAGCGCAACAAATTTGCATGAAGGTGACTTGGTGGCGACCATGATTCAAGGAGCAAATGTGTCACATTTCAAGATTCCTCCCAGGCCGAAACCATCCACATTTGCAACAAGACCAACTCGGTAAGTACCAACAACTACTCATGCACACGCTTTGCACTACGCTGCGCTAAAACTAGAGCGCAAACGCGAGGTATTCGCAACCGGCCTAACTCAAAGCACCGCCCCAAGCAGGTTCTGGATTTTGACTTCAATGATTTAAGCCTTGCCGGCGGATGTTTTGAAAGAATGCTTTAACACACAAAAAAAGTTTTAGTTTGCGCTCATGATCATTCAACCTACTTACAATCTAATGCGAGAATGAATGTCTTAATTCTTTAAAAATTTGAACAAGGGTCGAACTAGTACAGATAGAGAGAATAAAAAAACTCAGAAGTACTAACATCAATAATTTTCTAGAACATCTGGGTTATGATCTTTTTGTGGTGATTGTTTCCCTTCACATTGTTAGAACCAATTTTATGTTGTCCGCAAAGCCATTTGAAGAAGATATTAGGATTTATTTTTGAAAGAACCCGAAATAAAAAGTCATATTTAACTAAGTTGTGGATATTTGAGCCCGTCGCTGTTAATGCGAAAGGAATATTTTCAACGCAGGCTACCTCAATCAATAGTGAATCATATTCACTTGACAATGCACTTTGCAGGCTATGGTTTGTCGGAATATTGCACGTAGGCAATACATCTAACCATGCCTTCCAGGCTCTGGGGAAATTGAGCTCCACTTCTAAGCCACTGAAAAGCTGCGAGGCGAACCTGTCACATCAACCCTGAGAATGGCAACTGCAAGTATTCCTCCTCAATATCATTTCGCTGTTGTTCTCGTGCAATTAGTTTTCAAACCAATTCTTACTTGTTTCGAATACCCCAACTCATTTTTCCGATGAATCTTTTGAATTATGAAAAAGCCAGCCAGGGTTTCTTTCCGAAATAGAGACTCGAGCTAAAACTTTCTGATCACCACATGTACGAAACCGGCTGTAGTCGGTTATCGAGTCTTTTTTGATGTACTTGTTTAATCATGGGGTGAATTTCAAAAAATAAAATACACAACCTTTAAGATGAATAAAACACTTATTCACGGAACAACACCCGAACCAAGGTGGGAAAGGTTTGGATTTCGAGAATACGAGAAAGCACCACAACCTGTTACATTTCGGCCACGTTTTCATTGTTCTAAGGTTTCCCTTTCTCTCATTGAGTGGAATGAACTGTATTTAGCTCCTTAAATATTTAGTGATCTCGTTCCTTACACAGCTTGCGAGTACAGAAGATGAAGCCAATTCTGTGAATGCTCAACCGATGCCACGTTGAATGAAAACTCACTCGAATGAAATATGGTCACACCGAAGAATCGTCACTGATCAATTTCGCCTTATCTGGTCGGTTTTTCTAGGACTGTCGAGTGAATAGATTGAGATTCTGAAATTCTCGTTCACAATGGCAATCCATCGCCCATCGTCGTCCCCCGACCTTGATTTTGTTTCTGACTTGGGTGATATTTAATTTGAGGGGTTTTCCTTGCCTCAGAGTCTTCTTCTTCTTCTTCTTCTTCTTCTTCTTCTTCTTCTTCTTCTTCTTCTTCTTCTTCTTCTTCTTCTTCTTCTTTTTCCTCTCTTTCTGGAATGTTCATGAAACAACTCCTGACTTCAATTGCCCGTTGGTTGGTTGGTTCATGGTGGTTCATTATTTCCTTCCTTTCCCTTGAGGCCCTAGAGGAAGAACGAACTCTTTTATAAGTCTTTCATCTGTGCATTTTGTTCTCTTTACAACCACTGTCAATTCCACGTAAAACATCGTCCCCACGCACCGATAACCCCGAGGCAAACGGGTTGTCCAAGATTGAAGTGAGCTAAACGTTGAGGATCCAAAGAGGACCCTCACCTGAAGTCCACTCGCTGGCTTGGTTATCTCTTCAACGTGAGATCTTGACACAAATCAAATGTCAGAACAATACAAAGCCCACACTCAGCGAACAACGGATCCACTAATTGAGCACCTGGGTAGTCCTCAGTTAGCCATTACATAATGTTCCATGATCCCATCAACGAGAAGCTAAAACTCAAAGAAAGAAAAATGTATGATACCAAAAGCAATGCGAGTGAGTCCTTACATAAGCCGCGAGTAAAAGGGTGCAGATGGCATTGAATGGTGGGTAATTGCAGCATTTGGCGCGCTTTATTTGAACCTTTCAGGACAAGACACCATATTTCACCAAACTTCAAATGTTACGTCAGAGAAGTCTTTGTCTTGACATGCGTCTTTATATCCACAATCATGACTTCAAATCGATGTTCATAAAGTTTAATGAGGACCGATGTTCTCGGTTGTGTCATCTTAAAACTGCTCAAGACAGATGCATGGGTAATTGCATTTACTAATTTTAACTAAAAAACTAAAACTAACTTAAAACTAAACTTAACTAAGATTAATTACTCAACTTTCTTTCCAACTCCAAACCTTGAAGGGTTCAAACGGATCACAATCTGGATGGAGCGGTAACCTACATACAGTACATTCCGTCCAAGTGTCCTGAAATTGCATATCCTGATTGTTGTGCCAGTCGGGTTTTTGTTCTCCGCAACATATTCATGGCGATAAGTTTGAAGCCAGTCAGGTCAGATCTTGCCAAAGGTCTGAGGAATTTCGCGATACTGTCTCATGTCACCCCTGAGTTATATACGTTCGTATGTGCACATACAACCAACGGACGAATAATTACAATTTCAAAAGTCGACGTTGTAATGTCGCGGGTTTGTAGGTTTGCATATAAGTACACACACGTATGTAGGTACGACGTACGTACACGACGAAGGCGTACATACATGTGTCCTTACGTTGGCTATTCGTGTCAAGGCCTGGAGGTTAATGGAGTCTTGCTCGAGAAACGTTTCAAAGTTACACACAAAACTCACCCTGTATGCAAAAAGCTTGATGCACTAGCAACTCCTCGGTGGTTCAGTTCTGGAACCATCCACGTACGTGTGTACGGTAAAAGGGATCTATTGGATGCCGGACAACGCAACACATCGTGCTGTACAATCAGTCATCCTAAATGGTCAAGCCATCAATTATTGAGATTATTGTGTGAAATTTCGTGTCTTTTTATGGGACATTTAGTGACAAAGAGAAATGTGATGAAAAAAGAAAATATATACTTGTCCATGTGACACAACCTCTATAATTTAAAATGTCAAATTCAGCGCGAAGGCACTACCGTAGAAAAGCAATGTCATTTTCAAATCATCATAGTGTATTCGATTGCTTCGTTCTTATGTGGATGAAATTCGAAGGGTACAAAAATATAAAGTTCAATGTTTCCAATTTTGTCACAGATCTTGCTTGCTCCAGGGTCGCCTTAGTTTCGCTTGACTGAAATAATCTTCGAAGTAGGCAGTCGTCTCACATACGTCCCGTGAACACATGTAGCCATTATGAAGAAGCACAATCACTGGCACGAAAACGCTTACGCACGCACGCACTCACGCACAAACAAACATACACACACACACACGCACGCATATACACACATACTCACACGTGTAGGGTATAGTTGAATCCACAATTGAATACGTCAGAGTCCTAAATTAGTCGACGAAGGCCAAACATATCACAGAAAAAAGGTCTTCGTTTCGATCAACTTTGGAAATCTCTGAACACGGAATACACACTAGTAATAGGGAATGATTTTGCATCTCTCTTTAGTTGACGTCGGTGGTTGCACAGCCTTAAAAATGTTTGAATGGGAAGAGAGAAAGAGATTTCCAATGGAACAAGTCATCAACAATATCTTTAGCTCTTGCTCGACTTGGTCCAAATACGTTTACGAAGTACAACGCACCAAGCTTGACGTGGAATAATGACTTCAGCAGATCCTAGGATAAAACAGTCAACGTTATCTTCGGTCTCCTCAAACTGGAGGCCTGGTTTTGAGTGGTCCTTGCGGCTGCTGTTGTTCTGGAGACGAAACACAAGTAGTACATCTACGGTAGTGGCGATGGTGATGGAGATGAAGATGGGGGCTTCGTCAATCTTGCTTTACGCTCTTGAACTTGTTCTTCTTCACTACCCTCCTCTTTCTCCTGACGACATTCATTGCCCCTGAAGTTGAGTCGAGTTGACGCGGAACTAACCGAGAGTTGTTCTTGAATCCTGACTTGCTGACTGACGAAATAACAAACTGAGGGAAGGAGGAAGGGAGGAAGAAGAAGAAGACCAGGGGCAAGATTTTCAGTAATCCATTCATGAGGAGTAATAATGCACCATAGGTAGATCAGTTTGGAAGAGTGGTGTTCTTGGCATTGGCTTGTGGTGGCATTGTTCGTTGCATGATCGTTTGCCGATAGTTGCTGAGACCAGCTGGATGGGAAGTTTCCAAAGGGCGTCGGCGGCGTCGCCATCGTCGTCTTTGAGCAAACCACGATTTAGATTCTCTCAGTTTGTTCTGGCCGTGAAAGATACCAGAAATGGATTTGTGGCAATTTCTGTCGAGAAGCAACCAAAATTGCAGCTGCAGTAACATAATCATGATGACGGTGTTGGGGGTCGTGTTGGTGTTGGCAGAAGCAGTTGATCAGTGGCTTGATTTGTCCATGAAAGGGATCAGTTGATCATCGATCACGCTAGCTAAACAGTATTGAATGGACGTTTGTGTGTGTTTCCGAGCTGAAGTTGCTGGACGCACGATGCACTTGAGTTAATTGGAAAATAGATGCCCATGAAATCACACAGAAAACTGCTACATTAACAGACAAGACAGGATCTGGTTTGATCCTGCCTTTTTTTCGGCCAGCCACGAAGGGAAAAAGTAACAAAAGTTCAAGCACACTCACTGATGGCTCAAAAGAAGCCTTTTGGTAATAGTCTTCAAGGAAAGAGTTTACCGATGCAGTCTTGCTTGAGGTTCATGGCTGAGGGAAATCATACTTGAAATAGTTGAACATGGCGAAGTTTTCTAAAACCAGCACACGGCAAAGGGATTGGCGGCAAGAGTAATAATGGTAGAATGTGTCCTTGACTGAAATTTCGTGGCCCTCACCAACGAGCGACAAAGTAGGAGCTAGTTAGAATGATGCCTTGCCCTTACCCGAAATGTCACGGCATCTTGGCTCGACAACGACGTTGTTGCAGAGACGAGCATTGGCTATTGATCAGGAGGACCAAGATCGAACCTTTGATATTTCTTAGGCATCTCTAGGCAAAGACACCTTAAAACTATATGTCTGATATTGTTGGGGTGGGGATCTGACTTCACCTTGAAAGTGATTGGGTGAATCTTCCTCAAATTTTCGCTCTGGCAAAAGAATCTCATCCATACGTTTCGTGCGATCCACGGGCACGAAGCCACCGAATTCCGGACTTGGAAACTTGAATTCGATGTGTTGATAATTGGCAGTAGGCGAGGCAATTGGCTCACTTGGCTCTTGGGCAGTAATGGGTATGGCACGTTGGGATCTAACGTTAGGGGATGAAAACGCAGAAGGATCAAAGATTGAAAAGAATGAGTTCGATTGTTGTGATTGAGCGGGGGTCAGAGTGAAAGCAGAGCCGGATTGAGGGCTAGGTCTCGCATCAAAGCGAGCGGGTTGGGGAAAAGCTGAAAAGGTTTGAAACGTGGGCTGTCCTTGGAAACGAGTGGCAGTGTTAGAATTGCCAATAGGAGGCTGAGGCTGTTGTCGTTGTTGGGGAACTGCCGGTTGAGCTTGGAACTCTGGTCGTTGAAAGTTGAAGAAAGAGCTTGATTGGGACCCTGGGTCGTGGAATACGGTGTTGCTCACGGAGGAAAATTGTGATACGGGTCTTGGATTGACAACTGGAGCCTGAGGAGGTTGTCGTTGGGAAGACGGCTCAGCTCGGGGAATTGGCTCTGGCTGAGCAGTCGGAAAGTTCGCAAATGTGCCAAAGTTGTTTTGTATTGGTCGCACACCTGAGGGTGTCGATTGGGGTGGGGGTGGGGGTCGTCTCTCGTGTTGTTGTTGTTGTTGTGGTGGCGGTTGCGATTGTTGTTGTCGTTGCAGCTGTCTTTCTTCTTCTGGACCACCTTGAGCTTGGAAAGGTTCCAAGGGAGGTCCCCGCTGTTCCACTCGGGGGGCTGGAGGACCATTCTCTATCCGTTGTTGCTCGTCTTCAACTACTCTAGTAAAAGCAGGAAAGTTTCTGAAGGCAGTAAATGGTTCATTTGTCACGGGCTCTGGAGGTTGCCTTCCACGAGCTCTACTTGGAGAGCCCGAATTAGAAGGCTCAGGGGCATCCTCATAATCCAAGTTATCTTCTTCAATTGGTCTGCGACCTCGATCACCATTGCTCGGCCGATTCAATGGAGCAACGTTTGTAGATGGCTCATCAAAATCAAGGGCTGGTGGTCTTCGTGCAGCTTGACGAGACCTTGTCGAGGATGACTGCGAAGGGACCTCAACCGGCTTTTTCACGTCTTCGTCAGTTTCTGGCACAGGATGGGGCTCCTCTGCCTCATCAGTGGCAGGGAAGGATGTAAAATGAGGAAACCTCTCATCACCCTCCAGTTTTGGTATACTCACTGGCAAAGGAGTAGGCTTTCCTTCAATTGTCAGCTTTGGTGGCAAGGGCCGCAAGTTGGAAGGTTGACGTCCAGGGGTTCGATCAAGGGTTCGATCAAGGGTTCGATCAAGGGTTCGATCAAGAGTTCGATCCGGAGTTCGATCCGGGGTTCGATCAGGAGTTCGATCAGGGATTCGACCACGGGTGCGATCACGGGTGTTAGGGTCTTCGACTTCCTCTGTGGGAGATGATTGCGAGGATGGCAATCTTGAGCGTCCTCTAGAAAGAGGCGATTGGGTAACTGAATCGCGGTTAAAAGATCTCACAGTTTCCCGATCACGGCCAAAGTTTCGTTCAGGGGTCAACTGAGGACGAACGGTCGTCAGCACAGCTTGTATTCCGCGACCCAAATTTCTCGATGATTCTGTTTGAGAGTTTGGAACTCTACTATTGATGGGAGATAATTGTCGGGACCTTGAATTACTGAAGTTGGGATCAACGACAGGGCCAACGAAAGCAGGCTGAGGGCCAATGGATTCAACAGGTTCTTGTTGCTGTAGCTGTTGTTCATCGTCGTCATACTCATACTCGTAATAATATACGTATTCAAACGGCCCTTCATCCTGACCAACAGTTTTAGTAGCTAAAGGTTCGGATGGTCTTGGTGTTGGTATAAAAGTTTGGAATCTTTGTGGAGGGCCAGCATTAAAAGGAGGTTCTGGGGATTTTAATAAGAAGGAACCTCGTGTCGTAGGCAAAGTAGATGTGGCCGTGGTTGTCGTTGATGTTGTTGTTGTCGTCGTCGTCGTCGTAGTGGTAGTAGTAGTTGTTGTGGTTGTCGTAGTAGTAGTTGTGGTGGTTGTTGTTGTTGTTGTTGTTGTTGTTGTGGTGGTGGTGGTAGTAGTAGTAGTAGTGGTAGTGGATGGAGGAGGAGTTGTTATTATTGTGGTTGGGCGACCTCTAATACGTGACCTAGGTCGCTGAAATCGGTTCCTGAAATTGTTTTCTTCGTTTTTCTTCTTTTTGAATTCTTCCAAGAAGTCTCCAAAATCCTCTTGGAACTCTCCATTCTCCTCTTCATTAAGCAGTTCCGCGATTTGTTGTACCTGTGGTCTTTGATTGCGAACTCGTGATAGGCCATTTCGTGGCCTTGCCAAGCTTCTTAAGAGCTGCTCGCCCATCTCGGCAATTTTTTCCATGTCTTCTTGGTTTTCCTCTGAAGGATCACGAGCTTCTTGAGAGTTTTCAACATTTTCCTCTCGCTTTTCTTCAATGTCCTCATTGTCCTTGTCTTCTTTAGACTGGGGGTTCCTCCCTCTCAGAGGAGTATCCTGGTTCCGCCTACGGAACGGAAATCCTGGCCTTCGCCCCGCCCCAAATGGCCTGCGAAGTGAGAATCTTTTTCCTGGCAAAGCAGTTCGACTGTCTTCATTATCGGATTCGAATTGTTGCTGTTCTTCCTTTTCTTGTTCTTCTTCGTCCTTGTGCCCTTCCGCGTCTTGCTTATCACTGAAGGCATCTGTGGCCTCATCCTCGCCTTCTCTTAGTTGATCTTCCTTTTCTTTGGTTTCTAGAACCTCGTTTTCTTTTTGCTCTTGCCTAACTCTCGGAATAAATCGTGAGGTGAACTTATTCTTTCTGTTGAAGGGAATTCTCCTCGTACCCTTGGAATCGTCCGAGTCGGTAGGTTCCACTTGATCGGCGTTAATGTCATCATGATCATCATCGCTATCGTTATCGCTACTTCTGCTACCGGTGGCGTCAAAATGATGATCTTCTTCCCCTTCGCTGATTTGGTCGTTGCCTCGAGCTTCACTCCCTGATCTAATGCTTGGAGGATTTAGAAAAGGTCGCCGAGGTCGTTTCCGACGCCTTTGAGGTCTGGAAGTAGATTCTTCCACTTCCTCTGTCTCCCTTTGGAATGAACTCAATGCATCGGCTACTTCTGGCTTGAGGATGCTTTTCACTTTGGGATTGGTGAGAATCTCGATGAACTTTGCAAACTGGGCCACATCCAATCCCTCGTCTTTGTCCTCGTGATCAGACTCTGAGCGTTGCCTTCCTTGACTACGAGGCAAAGCACTCTGTCGCTTCGGCTTGTTCTTATTGAACGTGTCTTCACATCCCGGTACATTTGCCGGATCATCGCATTGGGCGGTTTGTGGGTTGAATACTAAGTTATTCCCGCACCCGGCTTCACTGGGAGTCACTCCATTTTGACAGACATAATACAAATGACATGAGTTGGGATGAGGCAAGGAAATGTGAATCCCAAGCTTACCTCCAGGGCAAGTAAATCCATTACTCAATGCCTCAGCTGGGCCCTCCGTCGAAACTTGCGGAGCAGCTTGAACTTGTTGTTGTTGGCGTTCGCTTACACTAAGACAACCCTTTCTAGAGCTCTCTCGAGCCCATATACAAGTCCCAATTTCAGGGTCAAAGTGAAGACCCTCGGCACACTGAGTCACGGACCCAACGCCATTTAAGCAAGAGTAGAACTTGTCGCACTCAGTTGGATCTGGGCTTGGATAAACTCCATTTTGTCTGGGACAAAACCCATCACCTGGTTTGGGTCTTTGGAGTTCTGGCTTGCCTTCACATTTATGTTTGGTGTTCTGAATGTGATCACAAGCGTCTTCAGTGGTTCCAACCTTATCGGGATCAAACACCAATCCATCCGGACAAAGCATGCGTTTGGCTTCCCCATTTTGACACTGGAAATAGCGATCACATTGCTGTGGATGTGGAAATAGTCCGTCCTGTTCAGGACACTCGAACTCTTGGGTTCGCACATTGCTCACAAGAGAGCATATCACAAGGGAACAAAGCACGGCAGCATTCATCTTGAAAGCAGGTCGGACTTTGTGTATGGAACTCGCAAAGTTAAAATTTAATGTTGCTTCCTTCTGGATGGATCATGTTGATGATTCCTCTCACAAAACAGCACTGAATGACAATCACGGCATTAATTCCGACTTGCAAGCACAAGAGATAGACTAGTTCGTGCTTAGCTAAAGGTAGGATAATCCCACCGCGAGAGTGTACTACCGGGCAACACTGCTCTGTCCGCCGTGGTTTGTTCGTTGGTTCGTTGGGTGGTGGGTTGGTTGGTTGGTTGGTTGGTTGGTTGATGGCTTAGTCGGTTGGTTGGCTGAGCAAGACAGTGTTTGCACTTCACCCTCCAAGGCCTTTAGAAGAACGCACACGGGGACAAACGAACGAACGATGAGTGCTTGAGGGGTGTTGACTAGTGCTACTCAACTAAGACACTTCGACTTCAAGACCACGATGATGATTCCTTGCCTTCTTCCACTTCCAGGATAAGTGAGTGCTCTTGTTGCACACAGAGTCAGATGCAAAGTAAAGACGTAATCTCGGGTGTGGAAGGTTCGTAACCTAGCACTTGAAACCCACGTTGATGGCTTCTCGTTTTGGTTGGCTTGATTGGTTTTGGTGCTCATGGTAGATGTTGACTACCGACCGCCTCTCGGAATTGACCGGTCGGGCAGTGCTCATAGGCACCCGCTGTCCAAGCACCTTAAGTTGCTTTTTGATAGGGACGAGTTGAACACATATGATGATATCACTTTCAGATCATAGAGTCACAATGTTGAGGAGTACCTCAAGTAAGGAAAGTTGTGTCAACTGCATTTTGCTCATCTTCTCAACGACGTTCAGGCCTTTTCCTGACATCATCCTCAACCTCTCCTACTTTACTTTCTCACAAGAGAATGAGCGAGCGAAAACGAACGAAGGCCAGTCGCCTCTTACTTATTGGTTTGATGGTCTCAGCCGCACACTCCGGCCATGGCACACACACACACACACACACCACGGAAGACGCATTCCCGTGGATTCCATGACGCTGCTGAGGCGCGCTTCCTTCATAAACTAAATTGATCCGCTAAGGCTGCCAAAGGAAGACTTTCACAATGGACATGAAAACAGTTCGGGCTATCAGAAATTTTCTCAATTGATGAAATGAAGCATCATATGTTCCTCTCTCTCTCTTACAAATGCTTATTATTTCCTCTTCCAAATTGGCATCACCAAAATCACTCTGAACTACAGACTCTAAACGTTTTAGTCGGGCTCTCATCTGTTTTGCGTCTTCCTTGACGCACACAATCTCCTGCTCGTAGAGCGGAGCCTGTCAAAAGTCACATTTCCCAGTTTGGCATCCCTTCCTTCATCCTCTTCGCTGTTGGAGTGAAAATACGCGCTTCGTTTCGTCTCGGAGCGGGAGATGACGCAAGGCAGGGAAAACGAGACCTCTAATAAAGATGCTGGTGCTTCTTCGTCTGATGGTGCTCGTCCCAACCCTCTTTCTGCCATTGTCACTTCTAATGCTACTGATGTTACTACCAGTAGTAGTGCTGCTGCTACTACTACTACGACAACTACTACGACTACTACTATGATTATAATGATTATAACTATCAATGCTACTCCGACGACAGTGACTGTACCAACCATTTCTGCTTTTGGCGTAAGCACTGGTACCTCTACTAGTGCTGGCGACAGGGCTGCTAATACTGAGACTCAGGGAAGCACGCATTAGCCCATCCTACTGTCTATTCCAAAGGTAGAACTACTTCGACATCCAATCCAACCTAGCAAAGTAATCCAACCTAGAAAAGTCAATGACAAAGAAGCAACTACGTACGTACAGCAAAGTTCAGGTGACTTGCCGTCTTCCTTCCCCTCGAATTCGTCTACATTCAAACGTTGGCGATATGTTTCATGCCAATGAGGGAACATGGCAAAAGCATTCCCAATGTTACCTTAGCGGCAGAAGGCTAGAAAAAATGGCCCAAACGCAACCAACCTTTTGACCGCCTTTTGACCGAAACAGAGTGCGTCAAATTTCATACGCATGCTTGGATTACTTGGCTCGGCGGTAAAGCACTGGACGTCACGAACATTACGTACACAACGCGCTCTATCTTGAAAGGAAAATCCATAAATCATGAGAGAATTCCAAATTTGGTGGGATTCAAAGGTAACGAAAAGTTTGAACTGAAAAAAAAAAACTCGACTTAACGATACCCTCTTACCGAAATTGATTCATTTATATTATTGGTGATTGGCTTTTTCTTGAGTTGTGTTTTTACTTTTTGCAATCGACGAAAAATGAATTGAAAGGGTTTTTTTTCATTGCCAAGAAGGGGCTAAAAAGTTTTTTGTTCAAGTTTTGCAAATGATGAGTCTGTTTTCTTTCTCCAGCAAAGCAATTGAGTCAACGGGTTGAAACATAATTATTCTTAAGTTCCCCACTTTGAATAAAAATCCTCCATTGATAAACCTTCATTTCTCAAAAAGGAAGTATTTCAATCCTCAGGCTGGTGGCAAATATCAAATGCCTGGTTCTGTCATCCATTCTCTTAAAGCCTGTTTTGGTGGTTTTGGATGTTGCGGTTGTCAGGAGTGTTGCAGCTCAAGATGGCAATGTCAATGCCTTCGTTGGCAGACAAACACTCAAGGCGTAATGGGTCCTATCATAGAATCAGTTGCCCGCTCGTACGTACACGTAGCACTAGTAATATCATGGAGTTGGGTCCTCGACCTGGATTTCCAGGAAGAAGTTCAAAACCTCGCATTTAGAACGTTCCCTATGTGGTTACTTTTGGAAACGACGGGCATTGCACAGAAAACCCATTAAGTTTCAAGTTCCTGAGACGAGGAAATCACGACCCAAGAACGATGAACTACCCAGAAATATGAGCAGAGTCAAGAGGTGTCTCGTTCTCACTTCCCCAAACTCATCGTCTTCAAGTTCGCAAAGCCACGTTCGACCACAGATTCCTTAAAATGCAGATGTCGCAATTCTGACGCCACCAAAAAACGCCCTCTGTGAGGGACTACCTAACATAATTCTTTAAATTCATTGTTTCAAAAGGAACGTCCTGGAGTGTATTACCTTGGTTACCTTGTTTGTGACGCAAATGTCCTTCTAGAAGTTTGATTCTCAAAGTCAATCCAGAAAATACAGCCTGCGTCATCTAGAGGTCACGTATCAAACTACTCTACTATCGTCGTTGTCTGTCTGCTAGAACTGAGCAGTCTTGGGCTTGGTCTGTGGTTCGACACCGTACAATACATATTTGAAACTCAGTGGTTTGAAAGCAGCAATATGCCAGGCAGCAAAATAATCCAATTTGGGTACACTGAGTTAAAAAAGTGCACGGAATGAACAATCTTTAACTTATCTCATGTGCCATTATAGTATTTCTGATTGAATGGGTAAATAGTTATACTGTTTATAGAAAGGCGTGTACAATCATTGTAAAAAACATCGCTACGTCGCTACGTCGCTATTATAGAAATAGAAGTGAAAAGCTTTTAGTGATCTTTAAATATGATAGCACTAAATTTAGTGATGGACCGAAAGCGCTTTCGGCCGAAATTTCGGTTTCAGTTTCGGTTTCGGTTATGCCTACCGTAACTGAAAGCAGACATGCACTATAAAGAACGGAGTTTGACAACAAAATCGAAATTATTTTCGTCAAAAACCCTCTGAAATTCAAGTTTCCCGATTTTTTCAAATTTGTGTATACCCAACATCGAACACATGAGCAATTTAATTTTTGAAGGTGGATTTTGCATTATATAACTTTGTAGTCAGCTGGTTTCGGTTTCAGTTTCGGTTTCGGTTATGCCTACCGAAACGGTTTCGGTTATGAGCCCTTTCGGTCCATCACTAAAGTCTAAATTCAAAGCCTTGGGCCCTGTTTTCAATTAGTTGAGTGACTGTTTTTTTTTCTCTTTTTCTTTCTAGACAATCCTCTCATTCTGAAAGCAATGATGATCCATTCATGACGTTCACAATCAGTTTTACTTTAAAAACTCCGGAAACTGGAATGGATGGAGTGATTGGTACATCTTACTCGAACAGTTTGGAAAAACTGTTCAAACCTTTCTCTAAAACCAACCAAGAGTGTAAGGTTGCACGTACTACATATATCGACGCATAGCCAAAGGAGTAATACGTGTAATTCTAGCTTAAAAGAGAGGCAAAGAGACTTACATTTCTTTTGGGATGAGAGCAAGAATACTAATCAAGCTTCTTGCACTCATTCAAACTTCCGGGATTGATTGGCCAAGAGCCCACTGCAAAGCAAAGTAGAGAAATTATTATTGAGTTATTGAGTTCTTTCTCTTGCTTCTCTTGGACATTCTAGCCACCACATTCCAGAAATGTAAACGAATGCAACAAGCTTTGATGAATTTCGTGCTCTTTTCAAAAGGGGCACTTTACTTCGTTGATTCCAGACTTAAAAAATGTAAAAGAAAGAACAGCCAATCTTGCTTCACTTTTAAGCTAAAATTACCCCTGATAATAATTGATCACAATAACGGTGATAAACATAAACATTGCAATTACAGGAATGGTCATTTAAGTACCGCATGCAAACAAGATGGAAGGACATCCATCCAGTGGATGAACATCCTGGTGTTTGCTACTAGGCTACAAATCAGTAATCTGTTGCTTTTCAACTTTTCATCTCTTGTCAATAAAGAAGCTGTCCTACAGCCTGACACGAAAGTTGTGTCGTTATCATACTTTGAATCCAAATATTAGAGCAAGGCGAGGGCAGTTTGGCACGATCAAACATCCAGGGTGCCAGCACTATTTTCTGGATTTCTGGAATATTTTCGTATTAGTTTAGGATGTAATTTAATTGTAAATTAAGGACAAATTAGTGAGAAATTATTGCTGGAACAACAAATGTCAGTATGGTGTCTGGTTTTATGTTCATGCAGAGTTCTACCTCGCTTTAAGCCCAGGGATGGGGATTACAATTACGTAATTTCAATTACAATTACTTGAAATAGTTATTTAATCAATAACATATTTGGCCATGTAATTGACAAATTTTAAACATCAATTACTTTTAAAAATCTTTCTACTATAAATTGACCATAAAATAAATTTATCAGTTTTTACTTGCAAAACAATTATTTTGTCATCAATTTAGGTCAAAGTGATGCCACTAACAGATAGCTTATGTTACAGTACACAGCCAAGCTATACTATTTAATTACTTTCAAACCACAAGAGCTTTTGACCATGATTTTTTTGTCAGGAGGGCTTTTCACAATCACAGGCAGACAAATGAGGTGCAATAATAAAGTTTTTAAAAATCGTCATGCTTCATACACATGTAGGAAGTTCGTGTTTTCTGAAAAAGAAAAATATGCCATGTTATTGATGGCATAATCCTTTTGATATTTAAGCCCGTCCATAAGGAATTTGGGTTTGGTAAATCATTCTTTCACATTAACCTTTCAGGCATTATAAGTTGCCAGTTGGTGCATCACTACTTTTAATTGGCAGACCTATTTATCTTCCGTCGTTTTGGAAAGGCAAAAGGGCAAAACAGAAGTAAAAATTGTAATTGACATGTAATTGAGACGTGATTGTAATTGAAGTCAATTAAATTTTCGCACGATGTAATTGTTATTAGTTACATTTTTGGGCAAAATAATTTTAATTGTAATTAATTACTTTTTTCGACAAATCAATTGTAATTGTTATGAATTACATTTTTCGACAAAGTAATTGTAATCATAATTAATTACCTTTTTCGACAAAGTAATTGCAATTGTAATTAATTACAGTTTTCAAGTAATTGACCCAATCCTGTTTTAAGCCAGTGTAAAAAAGCATTGAATGGCGGGAATCAAATTCTATTCGGTCCTGTGGGAGTGGTTTGGGAACACCTCCAACCAAAAACAACTGAAAAATTACTGTCCACCATGATTCAAGAACTTTAAGAATACCGTTCATCAACATCCTAGGCAAAGGATTGAAAATGTTGTGTTTTCTTTCTCGAGTCAGAACGCAGCTTCGCTGTCCAGATCTCGTAAAAGCTGTCTGCTTCAGTGCCGCGCCAACAAGAAGCATTGATTTTTACGTCACCCTCGGGAATGACCGCGGGTTTGCCCGTTTACACTGCCAAAGCCGTGACTACTACATGTAAATTGATATGATATAATATCGATAACATACCCAACCTCAAAAAAAAAAATCTTACAGAATGAAAATGTTTTTCAATGTTCAAAATTGCGACAAAAGTTTCATGTCAGGGCGAATTTCGTTCAGGTTAATCAAATTTTCGAATCTAAACCTTGGAGCATTAAAAGCCATTGAGCATTAGATGCACAACATACTGTAAGTATCATTTTTCGTCAAAAAGAAATAGATCTTTCAAAGATTTTTTCTGAAAGGGTGAATTTTAAAAATAATGATTAAGCATACCTACATCAACATAACCAAAGAGCAGTGTAATTTGCACAGAAGTAGTCCCTTATAAATCCAAGTCACACCATTTATTTCTTTGGATATATTTTTAAAAACAAATTTTACACAAGCACGTTAAGGACTTTAAAGCGATTACAACTGATCCTTCCCTAAGTGAACCCTCTCGTCTCATGCTTTCTAATTCTCACAATAATCTAACAATCATTGACATTCACTAATGCATTAGGTTTCCTGGATTGAGTGTCCCAGTAAATCGAAATATGATCAGCGATATGAGGAATCATGCACCAAGCTAAAGCATCAAGTTCCCACTGGAAATTACAAACGCACGTTGTGAATTCACATCATGAGTGGCTTGATTTGATAGTTACCATCCACACATACATGTACAACTAATCAAAGGATCAAAAACGGAACTGTCTACTACGTAATATTTGTAATGAACAAAGCTGCAAACCAAGTGGAATTTTGTCAAGAATGTGAAAAACGACTTACGAAGACTAAAGACACGAAGTGGCACTTCGTCATTCAAATATTCGGAGGTTACAGTATCTGCAGTCATTTCGACTAATAACGGTCGCTCAGGTGGTCAATGTTCAGGCGATTCCCAGATCTAAAAAACTTCCTGTCCAAGGGCCAATCTTGCTTGTTTCTGTTTTCCTTTCCTTCCTGTCTTCCTTCCTTCCTTCGTTCCTTCCTCGTTTCAAGGCCGCTTCCTGCTGTCCAGAAGCGCTTTTCATCCCTCGGATCCTTCTTCGTTCGTCTTCAAGTGGTCCGATTCGATCTCCCAACCAACACTTTTGCTCGCATCATTGGCTAATGGCAACGAACGCGAGAACGAGTACATAGTACCGGTACAGACCCGTATGTCAGCACTCCAAGTAACCTAGCAGTCCTGCATATACCCCCTAAAATACATTCATGAGAGTAAGTGATACCCCATGGTTACCAAAACTGGAAGTAACAACGGCGGCGCAAACCCAAACGCTTCATAATGACGTCGAGGAAAGGTCGGTCAAATGTTGCCCTTCTGGTTATCCCCCGATGGTTTGGTTGTCCACCTTTGACAACGTTACTGCGAGTGCCACGAATGCAGGTCTAACTAAGTCCCACCTATTAGAACAGAACGTGAAGATGGATGATAGAAACCCATGTCGGCCGAATAACATTTCCGCTAAATGCCAGGGACGAATGAAAATCGATCATCGATTCACCCAAAGCGGACCAGTTTCGTCGTAATCAGGCCTTCTCTTATCTCTCAGGTACGACCGCACGACTTTGTTCTTAATGTAGGCAAGGTTTCATCAACAGAAGAACCGTATTAGCGAACACTACTGTACGTACATCGTGCCCAGAGCTAAGGAGGATGGACTTTGGCATTATTTCGGAACTGGGAATGGCCCAACCCAAGCAACAGACCCATTTGTGGATGTCTGCTCGCCTGCCTGCCTGCCTGCCTGCCTGCCTTCCTGCCTAACTCCGAGTTATTTGGGCCCGACCACACCTTCTCAGACTGTCATTTCATTCGTCCTCGGGTGTTTCAGTCATGAAATCCAACTACCGACCGTTGATCGACCAGTTAAACGTACGGATTTCAGGATTGAAACAACAACAACAGCAACAACATCAACAACCAATGGCCGCAAGATGTACTTTCGGATAGGCAGCCTTGCACTCGAACTCTTGAATTAAGATAATTGTATAACCACTTACTTGCTAAAAGTAAAGACTCTCCAAAAACTGTCAATTGAGGGATATCGAGGTCTTAACGAAGGAGATAATCAAATTCGGAATTTTTCAGAACCCAATAATTGGGCACTGTCAATTATAAATGATTTTCTTCTCGAAAAAAATCCATTCAATCCGGGATTCAAAACGGAAGGAGACGTGATGTCGTGGTTAGCGCAATTTCCTGTAGTAAGAGAGGTCCCAGGTTCGATTCTCCTCCCCGACCTTTCTCAGGGAAACTTTTAGACGCTAATCCACACCCACAGACGGAGAACCAATCTGATATCGGACACGAGATTGCCTATCGGAAATGATTTGGAAGATGTGATGGCTGGCTTCGCTGGCCGGGCGAGGCTCAAACCTCCGACCCTAGCACCCACAATCAAAAAAAAAATCCCACCCTTTTCATGAGGAAGGCAACGTAAGTCCAAAATTCAGATTGTAAAATACGAATTGTTTGGCCCTCCTTGGGCCTCCAAGCTACACCTTGTTGAGTCCCACTTGATGATCATTCGATCGAATTGTTTGATTAAAAACAAAAATGTTTGATTATATTGCATAAAACTCACTTGAACTAAAATGAACCAAGTAATGAGGCACATGTTATTTACAATTTTTCAAACCACGCTCTTGAAGTAAGCGAGATAGGCTTTAAGTGAACTTGATTGAGGAGAAAAATATAGTTGGTTTATATCTCTCGTCAGGACCCGAGTAGCTTTTTGAAGCATGAGGCTTTTATCACGTTAAGGCGACCAGACTACTTTGGGGTTTTAAGATCAAAAATATATTTCAAGTCATCATTCTTTTTGGTATTTCCCTTGAATCTCGGACTATCAGGCCTGGAATGCCTATTATGCGATCGAATCAGGTTCTGCGGCCTGTCATTAACAGCGACAAGGGTGGAGTAAGGGGGGTTGAACTTCTTATGTCACGATTTTGTCCAGCGCTGGGCTTGAATTCGACGAATTTGGTAGTTCATGGACCTAGTGACTGGCAACAAGCAACTAGCAACCTAAATTGGGCATACCACACATGAGACAACACCCAATCTCGGTGTTACCACGTCTCTTGTTGTGTCCTTGCCTTCTGAGCGGTGTGGACATTGGTCGAGTTCCCCGTCTAGCAACACCCAACCAACCACTGCAATCCACTCCATTGGCGTCTGAGGCGGTCTGGATTTGGATGGAGAACACTGGAACTTGTTGCTGCGAGTTCGCAGGCTCTCGCCGTGGCTCTAGTTGTCGTCAATCTCGCCCAAGACATCAACTTATAATCGAAGGAAGGCTGCGTGATTAAACTTTGATCTAATCAAGAACGACTGAGACCACACCAAGAAACACGGAATATTCGGAGAGGGAGGCCAAAAATGAGAATTATGATTTCCAAAACACTATTAGTCTTTCTGCTATTAGTTTTTTCTGCAAGTGAGACCTGGTTTGCATTGAGTAGGTTACGTATTTCAATTTTCAACTCAAACGAAAACTCAAATGAAAAGGTATGCAGTTTTTAGTGAGGAGACCCTAAAATGAATGAGTTCGCTCTTTTGACTGGCTCATTTATTCTCGGTTGGATTTGCACGGAGCTTTGAGATAGCATAACTTTTAAACCAGGTGTTGGTTTGCGATGAAAGTTTAAGTGCCTAGTGTATCCAACACAAGTAAGGTCTCATTTGTACAAGAGCATAAAATATTTGTTTTCTTTAAAATTCGCCTAATAATCATCATCTTTAGTCTAACTCTCCAATGCATTCATAGGTGTTTCGTTATAGCCCCCGAAAAAGATTTCCTTGGTTATACGTGTACGTACCTTTCAGAAATGAACCGTTTGTAAGTGAGACCTTTATTGTTTTGAATGTATTACGTATTTCATTTATCAGCTCAATCGAATTGTAGAGTAAAATAAATACTTCTTGGTCCATACTAAAGGAATAAACTTCTAATGGTTTTTTACCACAGCAGAGAGTTAAATCTCTAGCAAATATCAAAAAGTAAGAAAAAGGGTGAAAACCTTAAAAAGCTACTAATCACTTGATAATTATTAATTTCTGTAAAAACTTTTTAATCCTCGCCCTATTCTATTCTGTCCTTAGCATCTGAGTCCATCCACCTTCCAAAGATCCTGGATCTAATCGATATTGCATTTTGTGTCAGGGTGAGGAGATTGAAAGAAATTAGATCTCCATCTCTTAGTAAAACATAATTCTGCCTGTGAAAAGGCACACTTGAGCCAGACGACGGTGGTTCCTCTATCAGTCGTTGCTACATGATTCAACGATCGATTGGTAGTCACTCCCTTGCAATATAGATAAACCTCTTCCATTTATGATCTCGCCGACTAGAATTAACGCCAATGGTATCTACGGGGAAAGTGAAATCCTCAGTCATCGTTAAAGGTCACGAAATGCTCGTTTTAAAGATTGCTTTGAACTTTATCCACAATGCCTGATCACCGAGACTTGGCAGCCTTCTCGCTTAGCCTAGGTGAGTAAAAAAATACTAAGTTTGAACAAGATGAGGTGTATTTCAACTTAATAACCGAACTTGGACCTCTGTCATTTAAGAGATGAACGGTTCAAATCGTTCGTACGGACGGATCGATTTCACCCACAATACACAAAAGCTTGTCGATGAAGCGGGAAGAAAGACCACGTGCCCACAAAAGGAAGGGTCTCAGTTTCAGGTCATGCACGCCATGTTGGTTTGTTCATATGTATGTACAGTACGTATGTAGTTAGGACAGAGAAAAAATCGCGTTCAACCCTGAGCAGAGCAGTAAATCACAGGCAATGAATGAATGAATGAATGTACTGTATGAGAGCATTAGTGTACGTTGTAAGTACATGGGTAGATAGGCTGACTACGAATATCATATTTATTGGAGTAGCACTCTTAGGCAAGAAGAAGGATATCGTGGGCGTAGGGTTCACTCGATGGGAAAGAAATTCCCGCTGATTTTCAAAACATCCAACTTGGGATGATGGTGTAAAATTGGCCGTTCTTGAAGTAGATTATACTCCAGATCTAAATTCACCACATCAAATGTACCCTGGGTCTCCGTGACCTCTTCAATTTGATTTCTAGCCAGATTCAGAACGGCCAAAGTCTGAGGAAACACACCTGGATTGTACTGAGAAGAGAATAATTAGCTAATCCCGATGGTTTCTTTCCATATTGGAATGATTCAAGGTTTTGGTTTAGCCAAGATCCCATCAAATCATTTCATTTTTTTATTTACCTGCTGTATCAAATTCCCAGCCAATATCAATTCTTTCAAATTGACCAGGGCCTTGAAGGAATTATTGTCAAGGTCGTGGATGAAGTTGTTCGACAAATCCAAATACTCGAGCGATTCCAAATATTGGGCAAACAAGATGTCTGTGATTTGATTGTCATGAGCCAGTAAGCGTTTCAGACCCATTCCATTGGGAGCCAGAGCTAAAATAATTACAAGTTGAATGATCCTTTATGTTGGAGGTAGTCTTGAAAGGAGAACTCTGAATGAACCCAAGAAGTGTAGAAACCAAGAAGGTGATATTTGTTAAAAAAGAAGAAAAACGTTTGTTCAAGTATTTAGCCCCGCTTGGAGTTTTTTTTTGGTTCTTCGACATCGTAAGCTACTATCAGGTTGGTTGTTGAGGTATAGGTATATATGAGGTAGGAGAAGCATAAAAGAAGCATATGAGATGGAGTAGAAATAACCATATTCGATCAAGTTTTGCTACATAAGCTGTGATTGAAAAACGCAACTTATGTAGCAAAATTTGATTGAGCATGGTTATTTCTACTCCGCTTCATTTGCTTCTTTTATGTTTCTATGATATGCTTCTACTTCCAAACATGCTCAACAACTGACCTATCGACTCTGGTCCAAAGCTAGACGACTGCTTGGTAAACAGAATATTTCGACACAAAATCTCGGAATGTTTACACTTGCCGCCAAACCTGAAATTTGTTCGATGTTATTGTGAGAAAGGTCGAGAAAGACCAAAGATGGTCCGAGGTGAAGATTATTAACTTGGTGCAAGGCGTTGAAAGACATATCGACTTCTTCCAAATCAGGATTGTGGGCAAATAGCATGTCGGGCAGAACAGAGACTTCATTCTGGGACAGATCACTGCAAATAGATAAGTTTATTGAGAACCCAAGCTGGATAACGGCTGAGTTGGGTTTTACACCGGTCAAAACAAGATTGAACTTGTTTCGGTCCCCCAATTCCCGATGAGTTGGGCTTGGATGAACTACAAGTTGCAACTGGCACCGAAAAAGTGCCTGTTCTGTTTTTTTTTCAACCTTCATCAGTGAAACTCAATGAACAAAACGTTCGAATTGAATGTTTCTCAAGCATTTTCACAAGTATGTTAGGATTTTTTTTTCTTAATTTTTCTAAATTCTGAGATTATTAGGGCACAGCAAGAATGATTTCCAAAAGTCAAAGTTTATTTCTAGATTTCCAATGTCAGTTTTGTGGACAAATGTCAAATTTTTGGCCAAACTTGACAGCTTAAAGGCCAACTTGGACTTTTTATTGACAAATTTGAATTTTAAAGGGAAATTCTAGGCTAGCATAGTATTATTACAGCATATTATTTAGTGACCTTCGACTTTGGCTTGCAATTCAAAATGAAAATTGACTCTGGAATTGATTGCAACCTTTGGCAAAAATAATTGCAATTTTGGTACAACCTGCAACATTAGGTCAAAAAATAGCAACTTTATCCGATCCAACAGATTGCTTTTGTTGTTTTTTTATACCCTAGACTTACATTGTTTGAAGTCGCACACAGAACGCCAAAAGTCGTGCAGGTAAAACTCGCAACCGATTTTGGGAAAGTTTTCTGCGAAATGAACAGAGGAAACGATTGTGAGTTTGAAATATGAAGACCACACTCACTACATAAAGTGGCTCTACAGTTGTGCACCATTATCAAAGCATCCCACGAGGATGCATTTCAGCCTGATCATCAGCGACACCTGGAAGACTTACAAATGAAGTAGATCCTTCAAATCCCTGAAAGCGAACTCCGGAATGTGCATGAGTTGATTGTTTTCCACGTTCCTGGGAAAGAAACAATCGTATTAAACGGAAGAATCAAAGGAAATGAACCAACCAACCAACCAACCAACGAAGCCGAGAGAGAATAAAAAGAATGTGATGGCCGTTTGATGTTCACGGATAAAACAATGCTACCAAAGATTAATGGACAAAAAGGAATTATCGACTCCGATCACAGTACGCACGCTCTAGCAGGCATTGAGGGACGGCTAAAAGATAGCTGAAGACAACGCAAGGTATCAATCGATGAAATGAAGCAACTTACAGTTCTTCAAGAGATGAAAGGGATTCAAACGCCCGGGGAGAGATAAAGCGGATATTGTTCCTGGAGACATCCCTGAAATTCAATTGAAGTTAATCCAATTGAATTGCGGCGAGTTCTTCAAAAACCGTCCTTACGTTTTACTAAGGCACACGTCCTACCCACTCCCATTAAGATGGAACCACGAACAGCAGTAATAAATACGACTCAGGTTTTTTTTCATATGCTCAATATCTAGCCCTCTTACCTGTTCGTATCGAACAGTTAAATTTGATACTTCTTATTCGATCCCTCACCAACATTTGACGTCTTGTAGGTTTTCAAAGTAACGCTATTTCAAAGAGTGGGGTCTTCTCGAGCTAGAATGTATTTGGTTCATCCCAATGGCAAATTATGGCCAAGTAATTAATCATCTCTTTCTACAATAAACTTGATATTACAAAATACAGAGTGGCTGATAAGTCTGGGACCAGAAATAATCATCACGTAAAATTTCAGAGCTTTGGCTACTAAATTTGTTTTATAAACATAAATCAAAACCTTTTTTTTATATCCTATTTGAAGCTGTCAAAATAAGTGGATTGGCCGACCCCCCTTGAAATTTTGCCAAACAGTCTCCATGCGCGACTTCGTTATTGCCATCTTCATAAAAAAGATAGAAAAAAACCACATTGAATGGTATCTACGGAGTCAAGGCTCTTCATATTAGTCAAGTTTGCCGAATTTGCCAAAAATATAAGAAAGATATGGGGGCAAACAGTCAATGAAGTCAAGATTTGAAAAAAGAATTGTCATAGGTTGACAATGTTGAGCCTATGAGGGACCATTTTGACGATTCCATCAAAGAGTGCCCTTCTCTTTGGCATATTTTAAAGGATCCTGAAGCCTGATTTGTGCCTCACAGGATCGTTGGAAGAAGGGTGCCGCTTTTTCACGCTCAAAAGATTGAAGACCAAGGTCTTCACATGTTCCATAAAAGGTTCCAAATTGTGGACGGATCACCATGTAATTTGAATATGGCATTTTTTTAACTTTTGGTTGTTCCCATTGAAGAAAATGATGCTGGAAAAGAACAACAAACAAAGTCTTGAGGCCTTCAGAAAACTCTGGTAGGGGTCAGCAAAAACACCCCTAAAGATTCCTTTGCTACCTGCTTCAAGGGGCGGTTAAACTAGTGGAAATAGGTTAAATCTCGAGACTATGATCATGTTCAAAAATAGATTTTGATGATTGCTTATATCAATCTTACTGCTTTCAAGTTATTAAGCCATTTGCATTCTTTTTGGTACGCCCCTCGTATCTCTGTGAGTTCTTTCTCGAATTTCTCTCCGGCTTTGTTCAGATATGGACTCTCGATACTTGTGAACAAATTTTCGGGCATTCAGTTTTTGGTCACATCAATATGAAATCCGGAAAAAGTTACGGAGCAACTAGAGGTGAGCTCCCCAGGGTGGAAAAATCAAATCCAAAGATTTTGGATTTCTGAAAATGAGGAAGCTGACCAGAAAGCAAAAGACAAAATTAAAATTGATCATTATTAACAGACAATATATACAGTATGTAGGGCATAGGGCATAGGGCAAGAAGAGGTCGCTCCGGATCGTTGAAAGCCCGGTGCAGAACAAAATGAAACAACAATCCTTGATTTAACCAGCAAGGTTATATGACTGCCACCAAGCCCTTGATATCAATCCTCTGGACTTAAGATTGTGATTCAGCGCTCTTTTGCACTAACGAAAGTTGTAGCTTCTGAAATTACCCTGGAGATAACTTGGGCTCTGATATCTGAAAAGACTGTCCGTGCTACATTTGCGTCAGCTGTTCCACAAATGCGCCCAATTTTATGTGTTAAGGGCGACACCCGTCAAAATGTTTAACATGGCTCTTTTCTAACAGTTTTGCATTTACTGTGGCAAATCATTAACGTTAATGTTTTGACTGCAGTCTCAGAGTTATTAGCCACCTTTTAATCTGACAATGAACTACAAACAATATACTTAAAAAACGAGAAATTGTAGGTTTAAATTGAAAAAGCAAAAGGATTCGAATGCGTACTGATTTATCGCAAAAAAAAAATGAAGACATTTTCGTTTCCATTTTGATTTCGATTCACTCCCAGGGATTGTGCATGGACCGACATGAGGACACTGGCGGTCCTTGAGGTTGATACTTCTATCGCTACTTTATCTTTGGTTTAGAAAAAAAATGTTTTTATGAAGTTTAAGACACTTTAAGAGGCTTGATGACCCTCAATGAGGTGAAAACTGGGATATCACAAAATATTATTCTAATGATCGTCTGGATGGGATTGCCGCTTACAGATGATGTACGTCCTGAACGATGACTTGATTCCATACATTGTTTCCCCACGTTGTGAAGCGTCCACGGCAATTGATTGATTGCTCCTCCCAAGAACAATGACAAATTTCTGACCGGGTACATTCCTCCCAATGGCGACCTCTCGGACCTTTCTCCAACAAAGCCCAGCCTGTAATTGTGGTAAGAAGGGTCAAATGATCAGCAGTAGGAGAATGTTGATACTTATAGTAATAAGTGACATCGGGGATAAATAACGTAAAACGTTTTTGTTGCCACTCGTAATCCTCCGGATTGTGGTTCTAAGCATTGACTGACCTGTCAACGTAAACAGGAAGTTTGTTCGGTGAATACAAGTTCATATGTTTTTTTCGTGGAGATGCATATTTTTAAAGCTCTCAGGCTTCTAGGCTTCAAAAATGACGCTCTGTGAATGTTTGCTTCGGCAAAGTACAGTGTTAATATTTAAACAAAAACTAATGGAATACAGCCTTAACAGGCTTAAAATATGCTTGAAGTCATTATTGGATTTGACGAAGTCTGTCAAGAGACAAAAGCAAGCTGCACATAGTGAAATCAATCTAAAAATGATTGCTAGGTCCACTAAGGTATTACGGAAATATTTTCTTAACAATGATTTTAGATGCTCAAGCCTTTAAATTCCCTGGTTTTCACCATTGTGTTAATCACACAGTTGCATTATTGAGCTGTAACAAATAGCACAGCCTATTAGGAACTACATTATTTTTATATCGGAGACAGATATTTCTCTTTCATGGCAACTTCTAGGGCGTTTGATTTCTAAGGCCCTTGTTCTGTAACAGCCAAAGTTTGGTACTTGCTTTGGATTGATGCATGCCGTTTTAGTGCCATTTGACGTACAAAAAGAAACAATTTTTGAGAGATTTGTTTATATTTTCAAGTTTCAGTTCAAGGCGTTCTGATTCAAAAGTACCCCACTGACCATTGCAACTTGAAAGACTGCTTTGTTTGCAAGCAAAGTGCTTAAATCAGCATTCTTCAAATCTTGGCATTTCATGCACTCAATTGGAAATGCACACACTCCGCTCAATTAAATTAAAACAATCCAATTGGAATCTGAAATGTGACTTATTTCTCTCTCTAATTTCATTCTTTTCTTACTTCTTTATTTAT
>CM021315.1:2848977-2979518 GCA_010645155.1 Tigriopus japonicus
CATACATATTCCTTGAACGAGGACACTGTCGATTATTGTAAATATCACTAATGAGAATGGCTTGGACAGAGTTGCATGTTGCAACTTTAAATGATTATCTGCCTTCATTATAATAATTCTATGAAAACATGTTGGAATTTGATATTTCACAAGTACTTTCCAAAGGTTTTCCCCCATTTTTGTGGTTATCATTGCAAAGCAAGACAAGGTTTTCAAAATAGGAAAAATCAAATATTGTTTATGTCTTGGGTCATTTTTTAGAATTTAATAAGTAATATCTTTAAATGTGTCATATTTTTCAGTCAAATTTGACATATTTTAGGCCAGTTTTCACATTTAAGTTAAAAAAGCAAAATTTTGTTGCCCAAATAAAAACAATATTTAGTTAGCATTTTTTGTCAAATTGACAGCAACTTTTGGCAAAAGTAAAGGCAACTTTGGCAATAACAAACTGCAGCTTAAGACCAAAAATTAGCAATTGTAATAAAGAATGTGTTTGTCATTACGGTGGATCACGTCAGTAGAATTGGAACTTGCCCCATAGGCATTACTTATTAATTTTACAATCCTTACTCACTTGGTGCTTCTAAATTTTCAATTCTTGCCTCTAACAATTGGATTTCTTTTTCCAGAGATATCGAAGACACCAAAAAGTTTGCCCGTACTAAAAGTAGCAAGATGATCCACATAACACACATTGTGACACTATGAGGTTGAAAAGGAAATAGCCGTGAACTCAATTCAAGAAGTCTTGTAATCATACAAAAAGGATGAGCCAACCCTTTCGTTATAAGGCTTCCTTAAGCCGTCGAAAAAATGCTCAAAGAATCAGCAACTGAAGACAAAAAGACGGGAAGGTCCTAAGAGAGAAACTTCTAGTTCAAAACTATGTTTAACCAAAAGGAAAAACTAAACCAAAACTGACTATCTCCTCTGTTAGACCTTCAAACCAGTCAAATAGGGCCCTTTCAGGTGTAAAATGGGAAAAAAATGTAACTTATTTTGGAAATTTTACCTATTGACAGATTTCAAAACAAAACTGGTTATGATAGATGTTATGTATATTGCGACAATCATCATCAATCAATTGTGCTATCGTTGGACAAATAATTTATTCAACTGAAGAGTCTTGAACACGATAATAGAAAACCGTTGTTGGTGCTTTTTGATTGTCATTTCTTTACAGACCTTGCTTGCTTGCTTTCGATTTTGGAAAGCGTTCCTGAATCCAAAATAAGGCAAAAAGAAGTACTGAAAAAAATCAACGTTCCCCTTGTCACAAATTTCTACTAAATCAAGAAAAGATGCAATGTAAAAATACTTGTCATACGATATTTCAATCAAGAATTAAATCACAAATGATTATGGAGGGTTGGAATGGAAGACTCAAAATGATGAGTGGCCCTCAACGACGCCAAAATCAATTAAATGGTGGTTTTCTTTCATACAGTGAATTTGAATCTTTCCAATTTGGGTCTGTACAGTCGAATATAGATATTAGAAACTTTTCTGTCAGCGGCAAAATGTTGCTTATATCGAGACTCAAGAAAATTGGCTCAAGAAACGATAAAAAATACAAGGAACTACCAGAGGAGTTTACCTCACCTTTACATAACCTTATAAACTTACTTTTATTACAACACAATCCGACAATGACTCAAAAATTTAGCTTTTAAAAAATAGTTATTAAAACACACTAATTTACATCACAAGTGCATGCATTTATATCTCTATTACAAAGCTTAAGAACTTGTTTCAATCTCAATTTGACAGAAAAAAATGAAAGAAGAAAGAACAATTTTGTCATCATGATTGGTAAATTATCTAACCTATACAGGGACAAACATTTTTTTTTTTAATTGAGCCTTCTACGCTTTCATACTGACGAAGTTTTTTTGCTATTTTTTGGAATATCTCAACTGAAAATCTTCTATTCTCAGTTTGACTTTAAATTTCTTCAAATTTGAGAGACTTTCTTGGGTTCACATGACACTTCCTTGGATTGCTTATTTTCCACTAGGTTTTGCTTTGGCAGACACACAATTTTTTTCACACTCAAGCATTGCAAATTTGTTGGCAAATGGACTTTCATTATTTTTTATAATTGTCGAAAATTATTTTTTTATAACTGAATGTCTTTAAAATAGTTTTTGTTGAATGGCATGTTGGACAATTTTTAGCGATTTTAGGGTTCAAAATGCAATTTTTCGTTTTTTGGCTGAAACTTGAAAAGGACAAGTTGTTTTTTTTCAAAAGAAGCACAAGGCGCGAAAACCCAAAAATGTGCGCAAAAGGCACCCTAAAAAGCGCAAAAATTGCACTGCATCGATCCTGATTCGTTGTTTTGTTTTGTGCTGTGACTAATTTAAGCAAGAACAATAGGCCAAAACTTTGAAAATGTTTCTTATATCGAGATTGAGGAAAAATGGAAAATTTCATACATCGAGAATTCTTATGTAGTAAAATTTTGGTCAGCACGGAAAAGTTTCTTATATCGCGAAAATTTCTTAAACTGAGATTTCTTATATCGAGATTCGACTGTATTTCATAAAAACATGCACCTTAGAACTTTTTGAAAAGTAATTTGATTTAATCGCGCCTTTCTTATGGAATTTTGAACCCTAGTAATTGAGGCTGCTACAAAATAAATATAAAGTGTGAGACACTCCCTTTTCTCTTGTGATGTGGCACTCATTTGAAGTGGCTTTATTTTGTGCTCTCGTCCCGGTCTCTTATCCATTGCTCATTTTGTTTTGTCGGACCCCAATGAAGACGTTGTGTATATATGTATATATATTTGCAAAGTACAACAACTGCATGACAATAAATTCAACCTGAATCCGCCACTAAAAACTTATTTTAAGTAGTAGCCGTTTCAGTATTTTGGTATTTGGACAGAGTATTTGGATGCTCGACGAGATGGAGATTTTCTCCTGAAGGCGCACTTTGAACCACATTGACACCTTCCTCAGGGTCATTCATTCGCAACCAAAGGGGTCCCTCGGGGTCAAACACTGGAAGAAAGCAAATCACATTGGCCCATGTTTGTCAACTACACAGAGGCAGAAAAAACTTACGTTTATCCAGAGAGATAATGGAGTTCACCACCTCGCCAACAGTAAGTACATTGGCTTTTTTCTCGGTCTGTTGACGTTGGCGAATCAGCCACCAATCAATGAGAAAAATGATCACAGAAATAATCTTGATGACACAACACACGCCAACATACCTGGAGAAAAACACAGAAATAATCAAGCCAGTTGACCAAAGCTTTCATTTCATCTCCATTTGGAATTAGCATCGGATATACTCACTTGTATCGAAACAACTCGATATCATACATGAGGCACCTGCCTCCCTCTTCACCGGCACAAGTGGATTTCCACAGCAAGCAAGTGGAATCAATCACATTCCCGAAGAGGATGGGCGAGGGGATATAGCCAAAAAGGCGGAAAATGACGAACTGAATACCAAGGGCAAACGCCTTCTCTTCCTCTTCAACCGACCTTTGCAAAGAACAAACAAGCCCATTGAGTTGGAATAAATGTACAAAACAATGGTCAAATGATTCAATTTTGAGCCAGCTTCAATTTTGAAAAAGAATTAATTAGCACTGATTGCACTGAGAAGAAGTGGAAGAGTTATGGGTCACAACTTAAAATCTTATTTTAGGTTTTAAGGCATTTTTTTTATTTTTGTTATTTATTGCCATTTTCAAGGGAGTCACATGTAAAATCAAAAGTTCCTTTGAAAAATTGAAACCAACAACCAGCCTCTACTACATTTTCAAGACTTAGGTAGGTCTCCAGACTTAGGTATTGGATTGATTGCCGGTAATTAATGATGAACAACATGTCAGCTTGTTCCACCAAATCAGCGCCTCTCGTGGTCAGATTGAGACCTAGTTGCTAGCTAGTGAGTGGGTTTTAATGCCACCCTTTGCCAAACTTCAGTTTTGTTTCCTAGATGCTTACATTTCTTTTTAGTGGCATTATGTTATCAAAATCGCATATTTTCATGCGATTTGCGATTTTCTGGATCCACGCTTATGGTACCAGTTTAAGATGCAGCTTTAGTTCAAATATTGTAATCGAAAATTGTTAACCTGACTGAATTCCACAATACCTTCTCAATGATTGCTAATCGACCTAACAAACCATTCATCAATAGTAATGATTCTCACCTTAGTACGACCATAAGTACTGGCATTTGAGTCACAGCCACCACCAAGGTCATGAAGAAAAGTAGCACCATGAATGGCATTATCATCTGGCATTGACTATAACAAGGTCCAGCTGTGGCCACTGGAACCATTGTAACTTCAGCGGAAGCACCATGCAGAGGATTGGCACCCGCAAACGGATCATCCAAGCTGTTCAGAATGCCTAAAAATCAGACCAATCCAATCAACTCATATTCTTCCATCACTCATCTTTCGTAAAAAGTTGTTTTTCTTACATGCACAATCCGTGTAATTGTCACTCGTTGAGCCCAAACTTGTGCATCCCGCATGACAAGGTGAGAAGTACGTGAGTCCGTTAGCCCCGCACACTGGTTGAACGTCGTTCATGTCACATTCGCAACCGAAGTTGCAGGATGCTGTCAAGTTGATCTTGAACGGTTCGCTCGTGTTCCTGAAATGCAGATCAGCTTTGATCCCGAATTGTTCGCAATGGGGTGATGTGAAAAGGGCAGGGACTCGTCTTGGTACTTACGTGGTGTAGGGCATGGTTGTGCCCGCCATTTTGACATTTTCACAACCGAAGAAGAACAGCATGGCGTAGCAACTCAGACAAAGGATGTTGAAGAACAACACTAGTTGAACGGCCCCTTTGGGACGCAATTGCAAGCGCTTGAGAATATAACCACCAAAAAAGATGCCGATACAAGCCCCGGGGATGGCAATCCCACCCGTGAACATTGAGGCCATACTTTTGCCCAAGTTGAATTGCGTTTCCAAGTATTTGGGCAAAAAAATGATGAATCCAGAAACGATGATGAGCTCCATACAAGCGCCCATGCAAGTGATCATGTAGATTTTATTGGTCAAGAGCTTCCACATGGAACGGGGAATGTCTTTGATGTCTTTGCCGTAACTTTCCACATCCTCCGAACTCTCGCTGCTACGATGCTTGGGTCGAATGCTAGGATCCATAGCATGATGATACTTTTCGTCGATGTAAACCTTGACCTTTTCTTTCTAGCAAATAAAAGTCAAAAAATATGGTCAACTGGGGTTTCAAAATAACACGAAATTTATCCTCGAAGCTAAGCAATATAAATTACAAAGGTTTTATTGTTTTGTTTAATAAATGTTCCGCACCCAATAAGAACCAGAAAAGTGAGTAAGGCTGAAACTGCTTGATTTAAAAAGAAATAATAGTGACACCACCCACGGACATCCCACATCAAAACAAAGAATACATCATGTTCTACCTTAAGTTCCTTGGGAAAGAAAAAGAAGGGAATGGCAATAATAATGAGCGATGCTCCGCAAATCAGGAACCCACCCCACCACATGCCAATCCATTTCGCGTCTCCTGAATCTGTAACAAAATGTCCACAAAAGGTCTAATTGAATGGTCAAATGACACAAATCCTCCTCAAATAGGCTCAGGGACAAGTCATGAATGCAGTCAGACCGAGTACATGCTCTCACCTATGTGCAGGTTGGTGAGGTCAAATGAGAAGGTGTCGACATAATGAGATAAGAGGTAGGCACCCAAAAGGAAACCGCAGACCGGCCCAAAGGCGCACATGGAATACATGATGCCGATATACATCGACGAGTCATCTCTCTTAACATGATTGTCAATGTATGTGGTTCCGAGTGTGAACAACGGGGATCCACCACAACCTAAGAGCATTTGTGCAATCATAAAGATCACAATAGGCATAGCGGCTGACTCATCCGCTTGCTCGATACAGTTGTCCTCCCTCGGAATAAAGTTGTTGGAATTGGGTCCCAAAGGTGGGGAATTTAGCCCTGTAAATCAAAACCAATGAGTTCAACCACTGTGATTCTAACATGCTGATCAGAATTCCATTTAGCCTGACCTTGGGTCAAAGTTTTAATTTTGTCTAAAGCTGGAAGCTGCTCCAAGAGAGGATTGGCTCCGTCGCCATGATTGGGCACACGGCAAATGTTATCGTTGCTCGTATTCAGGTCGGATCGAAGCATATAATTGCCGGCTAAGAAGTGGGGGAGCGAAAAGGTGATGGAGCCAATCCCCATGACGAGTACACCTATTCAAAGAGACAGGATGCGATGTTGTATATTGAAATTTGTTTGAATCTCATTATCTATCGTCTTACCCATGCCAATCCAGACGGGTATATGCCGTCTGGATCCAAGATATGACACGAAAATCACGGTTCCCAAGTTCCCTAATTCGTACATAGACGCAATGATTCCGGATATGGAAGATGGGATCTCATAACGCTTCTCAATTGTGGTGATCACTGAGCTAATGTATCCCGAAGCTAAGGCTTGTTGAAGAGTCACCAAAATTGAGAGCAAAAACACGAACACCTGGATCATAATATGAAAAAAGAGATGTACTTTGGGTCAGATTTGAGCATGAGCTTCTGTAGTTTCACGGAGACTCAATTCATTTAAGAGTAGTTACACTGTGGAGCGTTTGAAAGAGTTGTTGACCCTTGACATACCTTAATGTTAGCAAATCGTTGCATGAAATAGGGATGACAACCAGGGATTCCGCATTCCCTGAGATCTTCAAGCTCGTCTTGCATTTCATGCAATTCTTGCTTTTCAAATCTGCAACATTAAGATATTTATCAGCACTCTCGGCATTAAAACATTTCATGGTCCTATTCAAATTATCATGCTATTTGAAACAATGGAACGAACCATTAAAATAATTTGCTCGTTCCATCAGCCTTGGAATATTGTAGATTAGAATAAAGGACCATATCGTTTGTTGTCATCTCTGCCTCGTTGGTTGCATTTCTTAACTTCTGACGATTATTAATTCAAGGCCCGGGCGAAAGCCTTCCGTTAAATCATTTTAGCTATTCTAGCCTGGACAAGGACAAATTTCCAAATCTCAATTCCCTGCACTGAGCCCTCTGCAGTCTTCAATGCAGTGAAGTTACGGATAGTGGTGGTAGTGGTCGTGAACTAGTCCCATCCATATGTGTGTATGTGTGTTTGTATGTAGGTAGGAAAGTGCGTGCGTGCCTTTTCTGTCATTCTGCCACTAGCTAGCTCAGTCACCAGTCAGCACGGTGTGTATGTGAGCTCAAGAAGTCATTTTTAAATTCCAAAAACTTTTGAGACCACTTTTGAGATGTGAATGCAATGCACAACATTTTTTGGAATTCGGTTAAATAGGTCAAGGGAAACAACACGTTTTTATGGTTGGAAATGGTATTGAAAACACACTTCAAGTTAAACATTTAAAAAATCACTTTGACCAAAGTCTTAGATGTACTGAAAGCAGTGTTGTTCTCAAATATTTTGGAAATCTATTTCGCGGATCTATTTTCAACGGCCTTTTTGATCGGTATTTTTGAAGGACCAAACAAGACGGTCATTAGATCAATTAAGACAAACGGCTAAGTAGATTTTGACTATATTTTAGGTAGTTTGCAAGTTCTAGTAATTTATGGTTTCAAAAGTCTTTGGAATTTAAAAATGACTTCTCGAGCTCCCATACACACCGTGTCAGTCATTGAGTCAGGCTTGGATGGAAACAGGGACAAGAGGAAAGAAGAGACGCAGAACGAGATCGAGGATGTTCTTGACGTTTGTCGAGGCGACTTTGTGGGAACGAGGGGAAAAAAGGAGACGAAAAAGAAGAAGGACAAAGCTCGAACTGAGTACTCAGCCAACCGGGTCTCGTGCCTGGCAGGAGTTGCAGGGACAGGAGATTTGAGATTTGAGATTTCCACAGGAGTGTCGTCGCATTCACGGATTGCAACAGATGGCGGTGCTTGCGACTTCGAACCTTGACAATTCGACTAAAATCCAAGTTGTTTCAGCAAAGACAAAGAACACCGGTTGACCAGATGCTACTTTTGCCTTCATTGCCATTGCTGCTATTGCCTCCATCACAGGCTTCTCCTTACCCCTGCCACTGCTGTTTTGGCTGCTTATGTCATCGGGTCTCAATTCCCCAGTATGGTTAACTCTTTCAGGACGAAACTTTTGTTACACACTGTACACGTGAAATATTTTTATTGTAGAAAGGTACTATGGCACTGATATTAAATACAACAAATTTAATGCGTTATATTGCACGACCGTGACTATATTAAAGGTTAAATTTTTGAGTGCCACAACACCCAATTGGAATGAAAGGGCTAAAGATATTCATAACATTGGCTTCTTTTATTACATTGTGATGTTATAAAGTTGCATGAAAATCATTAAAACAACTAAGGCCCTTCACATTGCAAAGAAAGAAGTTGTATAGTTGTAGGTTTCACACAAACAGCATGAAAATTCTTCATTTTTTTCATGTAGTCGCAAGTCAAAATGATAAAAATATAATCTAAAGCACACTTCAAATACTTAGTCTTGAAAAATGTCTTTTTAATTATGAAAAGGGCTTGTTCGTACATGTTCAATCCAAATTTTGTGAAATTCTGTAAGATTTTGAAAAATCGCATGGTTCTTCGAGAAAAATCATATTCACACGTCTGAAGACACGTCTGTACAATAGATTGCCTTAAATTTTCAAATGAACATTTAACTTAGTGATGTGAAGATAATTAGATCACTTGAAAATTAGTTTGAACATAATATTCTAAGTATGATTTATTCAATACTTATTTTTATTTAGACCTGTCGTGCCAAAAAAAAAATAAGAAGAATTTTCATATACTTAGTACGATCAAAAACCTAAATAGAATATTTGGGAATTTGAGTTTTCATAAACCCGGTGCGTTTTTTTTCGCTTTTTGGGGTCAAAAATGGACATTTCTGTCATACAAAATTTTCATTTTTCATTTTCATCAAACAAAATGTCGTAAATGTGGAGGGCAGTTCCAGACAATTGGGTATTGTAACACCCAAAATTTAAAGGCAGACTGTAAGTAAACTTTGATGTAAAAAGACTTAAAACTTCGCCCACACATGCAAGAACATGTGAAGTATTATAATATAAAAAGGCAACTTAATTTGTATTGTACAACTAATTTGACAACACCATTAGTAGTAAGGAATTTAATAGAATCACCTCCGGAATTCTTCTATACGTAACTTCGTTAAATTTTGTTCAAATTTCAAACTTTTAAGACGAGAAAGGAGGTATCTCATGAGCAACTCTTTTTCACTAAAAAAACCGTTAAATTTCCCGGGGCGACAAAAAAACAAAATTTAAAATAAGATTAGCGTTGGGTGTTATAACACCCAAACGTCCTGAAAGAGTTAACCCATTGGACAATGATTTAACACACTGAGTGTGACACACACTCAAACGATTGTTCGTCCCAAATCCCAACACAAACATACTTGGACGATTGAAGTACTATCCAAGTGACAGTTTTTTAACCTTGATCAAATGCGCCATCTGATGGAGCGTCGAAGCTAAGCTAACGATCCAGTAATAAGGACAGAAAAAATCCACTTGGAAATAAAATGTGTTACTTAATTTGGCGGTGTGGCGATATTGGCATAGATTGCCCTCAAATAGGTTTCAAATTTCAGTCGGGAAAACTAGTTTTACGTTGAATACTTAAAGGAAGCATCGTAGTTTTGTATGATGAACTCAAACTTGAGTGACGCCTAACATTTTGGTAGTTTATTTTTTCATGAAGCCCGCAACTCCAAGTCTAGACTCAATCGCAATATTGGCGATGTAATTCAATGGCTTGCTTGGGCGAAGAAACTAGTTTGGTTATATTTTTTCATTTCGTCTTTAACCACAGTGGTAACTATGTTAGAAACATTAAACCAAACGAAGCAGTTGATTCCAGATTCAAAATGTGATAGTACAATATTGGCCAACGTAGTACGCGTGAGCTCAAAAAGGGTAGAACTATAAGAATTTTGCATGGAACCTGATGGAAACCCAGGTGAAAAAAACAATCATTTCTAAGACTGGGTTTTTCATATTTTTGTAACTCAATTGGCTCCTTGTCAAGTGTGCACGGGACGATTTTTTCCGTGAGGGGCCATTTTTGAAAACAGAGCGTTTGTGAATCCGACTTTTTCCTCCCTTCCGAAATTTGGCTAGAATCGAACAACAGGCGTCATGAAGGGAATAAAGCCAAATGTATCTTAAGAATTGTTAGCTGTCGCATCTCTTTAAGCTTCAAACATTTTTTGCGAGATCAACAATTACGGACATAGTTTCCTGTTCCGTTTCTTATAAATCTATAAATCACCCGGTAATCAAATCAATAACCAAACTTACTTTTCCTGTTGCTCCTTTTTGAGATTTTCCAAGAACTGGGCGATGGACTCCTCACGTGTCTTATCCGTCTCAGCCCCACTACAAGTCAAAGTTTGGAGGGTCTCAATCACACTTGAGCCCGTTCTCCTATGGCCGATGCGTGTAGCAGCATGATGACTGGATGACACGCCTCCCGCCCCTAAACTCACTGAATTGGTCAAGGCTCGGTGGTGGCCATAAGAACTGCTCCGCCGATGGCCATTTACGCGCGACACAACACTTGATGGCAAGATGGCCGGAATGGTCTGAGAGGTGTGTGCTTGAGGCCATTTCGTAACACCCAAAGGCACACCAGTTCCGCCATTCGTTCCCGACACCGGGTTGGAGCTCTGCCTCCGATGCACCACCGTGGGAAAAGCGTGAGCAGTCTTGGACTTTTGAGCGTGAGTTAGATCTGAGTGCATGTTGAGGGAGCTCTCCTGAGGTAAAGTGGACGATCGGGGCTTTTCCGTGGCCAATTGCTCGGCCGAACGACGGGTCTTTGTTGTGCCAGAGCTGGGGCCCCGATTGGGTCCGTACAGACCGGATATGGCATACACAGAGGGGGGATGGCCGACGTCGGAAGAATCGCCCACTTGGCTGGCGGTATCACTTGAAACAATACTGCTGGTGGTGATCACCGAATCAGGTCGTTGCAGCTCTTGGGGTCGAGTCCCATTTGTACTTTGGGGTGATTGAAATCCCATTCCCAATCCCCCACCATGAACATACGCCTGGTGATGGAGTTGAATCGAGCCCGAGAACTCGCGGTTCATCGTGGAAGCTGGACTTCTACCTCCACGTCTTCGCGTGAGAGTGGCGGTTTGAAAGTCATCTAAGTGGGGATGCAGTTGTTGTTGTTGTTGATGATGATGATGACTGAGACGATGGCGTTGGGAAGGGGAATCTTCCCTGGTACTGGCCACAAGCAAGTTGGAACCTCGTCTTGGACCATCAATGTTCTGGGGTGGCAAGGAGGTCTCTGACGTTGGGGAGGTCCCCAGGCTTTCGATGTGATCCAATTGTTTGGAATCAATTCGTATGGCGGACATGGCTACGCAAGCAGTTTGGAACCGTTTTTAGGAATGCTCTAAGGGGCAATATGGCAAGTTGGTGATGTTAGGGCATCTAGAAGAGAAAGTGAAGTTGTTAATGGAGAATTGTTTTGGGGATTGGAAGTTTATCAGTGGTTTCTCTAAAGTTCTTTTCATTAGATGGCTGTACTTAGACACGTTTCGAAGAAAACAACCCTAATTGATTTCACAGGCAATTTATGCGCAAATGTTAAGCATACTGCCCACTTTAACCAAAATGCCAAAGATTGCCTCCTGTCACTGAGGGCTAGGGGACACTTATTGCATTATGTTTCAAACAACGCCTTGGTTTGTCACGCCTGATAATAGTGACGAAATAGAATCCAATTGAAAACAGGCGATAAACCCTCTATCAACTTCGTTATCCATCGATCTTGATTCCTTCAAGGTATCTATCCATCCATCCATCTACCTTTCCAAAGAAATGTCTTGCACTTCCTCTTTCAATTCACTCTTTGGCCTTTGTGCTTGCTCAAAATGAGGCAATAGGATGATGATGATGATGATGATGATGAAGAAGAGAGCGACGGCAGTGACTGCAAAGACGGCACCAATGATGATGCTTTATTGAGGTGATCTAACTCCACCGGCACGGCAGCACAGCAATCATGGCACAGAGTCAGAGACATAGAGACAAGAGTGGCAAGGAAAAGGTGAAATGAAATCTACTGACGTTGGGTTCATCCAAGGTTGCCAATCGTTAGGAAAGTTTAGCAGAAAACGTTTCCATCTTATTTGCATTTGATTTCTACTAGTACTACTGAGCCCCTTTGGAGATTGAAGGAAAGAAGTAGCTCTTCTGGCTTTGTTCCCGAATTTCGATGGGGTCGAGGACTGCGGGGGTTTTCTTACCTGCTGACAATTGAGACTCGGAGTCCATAAAATGGCACCACTACTCCTGATCAAATCGAGTATCATTCACATTGGAAAAACTTAACACTCATTTCATGATGTGATGGAACACGGTTGTTGTTGTTGTTGTTGTTGTTGTTGATGATGATGATGGCTTAGTAACTGTACATCCTGTGATGGTTTCACATCACTCGCTTCACCAATTTCTATTTGTTTCTCGTTCGACTTTCCCGTCTACATAGGAGCACTGCTTGAGGCCCACTGTTGGCAAATTTCAAAAGGAAGAAAGACAAGTATTACGTCCTTCCATGAAAGAAGCATATAACTGGTGGACTTTGTCTGCAGTGTTCTTCTCTGTCGTTTCGTGCCTGGTATAGAGAATCCGTCAGCACTACAGTATAGAGTGGACTCGATTGGCGCGAACTACCTTCCTTGACTCGAGTGCTACAAAGCGAACACGAAGTCGGTAAAGCCTCCGAGTTGGGTTATCCATTCCAGCATCCATGCGTGTTCCAGGCATCCACACCACGACGACTCGACGGCGATTCCAGAAGAAGTCAGAAGCAGCCTAGAAAGTGCCTCAGAACATATCATGCCCACTTACGTACGCACACACGAGAAGCCTCCAACTCGATGCATGGAAAGGATCTGTTTTTGGAGCTGTTTCTCTCGGTACGTGCACGCACATAGTGAACACCACTCTAACACACTCGTCTTTTCGTACATACAACTATGTAGATCCGCACAGCATAGAGCAGGGGCAATCTGTTTCCCTTCATCTCCAAAGTCAGCCCCCCCCCCGTCTCCCTTCCCTAAAGCAGGTACTCTGTACGTGAATTGCTGGCTTATTCTTGCCCTCACATGGATCGGACGACCGACCGACCGCTCGTGCGCAATCGGCGTGGGCCCTTTCCCTGATGGGTCTGTGGGTCACCTTTGGACCCAGAGACCCACATCAAGACAAGGAAGGTGTGGGAGCAGCGAGTCTAAGGCAGCTGATCTCTTCCAGTTTGGCCCTTCACGCTTCTGGACTTGCACCATGCCATGTAAGAAGGGATGTGAAGCCTTCGCCTAGAAATCTTGCCCAGAGATACCAAATCAGTGTGATGAGTCCAATCCAACTGATCAAAGAGAGTAGGTAGGAACCCGGAACGAGGAGGGGGAATTCGTCGCCAAGTCAGCTGTTCCTAAGCTGGCTAGTTGTTGTAGATGTCTAACTGAGATACGCTTACTGTGTCGCTGGCATCATACACACGCACCGACGATTTCGCCTCACAATCGAATCCCTTGCAGGCCGTTGTGTTTCCGTCGGTTTCGGTTCTCTTCCGCTTTCAATCTTGAACAACGGGGCAGTCAGGTAAAGAGGAACAGTCTGGCTTGAACCGTTAATCTCGATTGTTAATCAGCCACTGAAGAACAGCATCCCCAAAGCCAGAAAAATAATACCAAGCGGCCTGAAGTTGACATCTCTCTTCATGATGCTCCTTCCGGGCCCCGTGGCTTTAACGTTGGTTCTTTCAATCCTACCTTGAAGCTAGCTAGGACTACTCCATTGGCAAGGGTTTCGTTTTAGACCGCTGGATTGTTGGTGCCGAAAGAGGACTCAATTGCATCATTCATGGTCATGATGTTGCTCCAGAATTTGATTTCCAACTTAAACGTGGGAATCATGTTTTCAAAGTCCCGTTTTCTGCTTATTAGTATAAAGTTCATTTTCCTATAAAGTAGGAAAATGTATCACGTCCCTTCTCGTTACCTTAAACGTAATCGTGAGCTAGACCGAGGGCGACAAACATCCCTCTTTACCATTTTTTAAACCCAATGAACCCACGGCTTGTCTTTTTAAGGGTATTGAGCATGTGCTCAAAGATGAATATTCCCCAAAGAACTGCATTAAAACCAAACGAAAACTTACAAGGTTCCAATGCATTTTTAAGTGCCTTGGCTTCAGGTCCTAAGCGACCGCTTTCCCCAATCAGCAATCGATTCAGGAAAGTGATCTACAACCTCTGCAATGCATTTGCAATGACGATTGCCTTGGTAATCAGCGGAGAAACTGTATACCAAAGGTTAGTCTATAGATCTACCTATATAAATATGATCGATATTGAGCCCTGGCATTGGCATTTGGATCGAGTTTGATGCGGTGAAGACGAGAAACATGAATAATTCAAAGAAAAGAGGGTTCAAACATAATGACTACGAACCCGGAAGAAGAGGCCAGATTCTCAGAAACATCCGAGACTACTACTTTACTGATGCTTTACCCGTGAGACGGTGGTGATCATCAGACCGGCCAGCCACTCTGTCTTAGTCAGTCAGCATCCCGATCCTGATTCTGACACGGTGAATCTGGGGATTCAGAACAAAGCCTGTTCGTTGCAGAGCACGCAATAGTGGGCACACCTAGGAACAGTCTCCTGGCCAGAGATCTTATGCAAGCGAATGAATAAACACAGTCTATCCAGAGAGGGTCATTATGATTTAACACATTTTGTACTCCAACCACTATTGGGGGGCAACTCTTTACACCCAAAAATTGGAATTAGGAGTACATATGTATGGTATCGAATTTTTTAACACATCTCAACAATTTCTGAGGCATTGTGAATTCAAAACTCGGTGGATTTGAATGGCCAAACCACCAAATGGAACTGTGGCTAATTAATGTCTTAAAATTGAATACAATTTTTTCTCGTTATGAAGCCAGCGAGTATCATGTACCTTTGCATCAATTCATTTCGGGTTAGCCAATCCATCAAGTCTCCCACCTGTAGTCCCCTACCAATCTCTTTGTCAATGAACTTCTTTGATTAACTTTGCCGCGTATTGATCAAACAAACTTGAAATGTGCCACACCCGATTGCATTTACTTCCATTCGTGATACTTTGCGATTCGATTGGTCTTAGATGGGGTGGCAAATTGAGCGACGATAACGTAAAACGTTGTCGAGTGAACGGTCGTTTCCAAGCTCACTGGCCTTCGAGGAAACAGAACACAAGTTTTGTCTCGATTCTTACACAATAGATGTCCCTGAACACAATCGACCTTAAAAACCAACTCCATTCACTCAAACAGCCATTTGGAGCCGTCATGTAGGTTTTTTTTATTCCAAACATTCCCAACTCGAACCAACGAAGTAAGCTACAAATCTGTAAAACGGCAATTTTTCCGGCCAAAGCCCTGTCACATTGTAGTAAAGAATGTACGTAAACACCACTTACCGAAAGTGGTACTAGCCTCGACAATGCCATTATATGTGGTGGTGGCCATTCGAACAGTTGCTACAAAAAGTGAGTTCAAGGCATGACGTAAGAGGAGGAGGGTTCGATGATCGGCTCAGGATCGGCGATTATCATCAACGAAACATTGGCTTTTGTCGGAACTCGATTTCAGGCTCGATCCAATACGTTTAGCACTACACGATCCATACGAAAATGGCCCGTCTACGTACTGCACATACAGTATTTTTGGACAGTCTTGGATAGGAGACGCTGAATGCTCCCGAAAAGAATTATGAGGCGAATTGAATCAATTGAAAAAGAGTCCAACGGCTCTCCGCCGGTATTGGTCAGCAGCTACTAATATTACCAACATCGCTCAAGGCTGACGGCCAATTACGTGTACTTATGAAAGTCCATGAACCTTACCTCTGTCTGTTTAAGTGGAAACCGATGAAGTTTCTACGGATCTGTTATCGAGTATGAGGCAATCACAAACCTCGTCACTTGACTTTCTTTCACGGCACGTCTCAAGTTCAAAACTCAAATCTCCAGCCAAGTCAATCCCATTGTTTGTAAGTACTAGGCACAACAAAGACCTAGTTTGGTGCTTGATCTTGAATAAGTGTGGGTCCCCAAAGTATGTTATTCCCCAGTTCTCAGTCCTGACCAAGATGGATTTGGGTGCAGTACTGCAATGGTGTCAGAAGACTGGAAGAGAAGTGCCGGTCTGCCGTTGGTTGGTAACGCCTGGATTTGGATATGACAAAGCCTGGATGGGTTGAGTTGGCCTGAAATGTGTCCGACCCATCTGGGGCCAAAGCCCGATGTGCACCACCATCCTTTAAAACGACCTAGCTGGCACCACGGACCGAGAAGGCGCATTATAATAGGTCGCAGCCACACCTGGAGTGCCTATTTCTTACATCCACCAATGGCACCATATCAGGCCAGTAATCAGCCAAACGACCAACCAACTTACTAGCCAACCAACCGCACGGATCGACGAACTCACGCACACGAAGAAGCACAAAGGCACAAAACCATTCGAAACACTGTGAAGCACGAACCTTTACCGTGCTCTTCTTGCTTCTCTTGCACCTACAGAACTTCGTTCGACATCTGTGGCTTGACTTGAAAGTTATGAGCGACACCAGGATCCAACCAATGTTACTACCGCAAATCGACATGGGTTCATTTTCATGTGAGGATACTGCTTGTCTCAGAAAAGACATTTCACCCTAAAAAGAAACACCAGTTCCTAAAAAAGAGTGGTTTGGGTAAAATAAAAAATAATGAACGTGTCTGTATGCCTTTGCAGGGTGGAAACTCACTTAGAAAGGGCCCCTTTTGATTCAATGGAGAAAGATTCCCCCACGTTATGGTACTTGAGGATGAACCCGATGGTTTCACCACCTAGGAGACTGGACTTCAAATTATTTATTTTGAAGCGGTTGAGTTTTTTTGTAGAAATGGCAAGCCGAAGAGAAGCTGTACTGAGTACAAGAAATAACCGGGCAAAAGTCAGTGTCTGGAAATTCTATTTGAGCAACAAAACAAGGCCACTTCGAATGATGGAGCCCAAAATGAGACCTAGAGGGGTAGGGGAAGCCTTATGCGTTCATTTTCAAACCAATAAGAACTGGAGTTCCATGTGCCATATTGGAAAATCTTTGGAAAATAAGTAAAACTGAAGTTGGAAATATGATATTCCTTGGTTGGCCAAAATTGTAGCTTTGGGTACTTTGAGATAAGACCAATTGAAGTGTAGCTGATTTTTCAAGTTTTCAAATTTAGCGCCCTCATTTTGGTACTGCTGTCGTGACCATGGGAGAAGCCAAGCGGGGACCAACGGGACCAACAGACAGGGTTATAACTGACCACCGCAATGATGAAATGATTGTAAACAGAATCAGAAGAAATTGTGGCTTGTGTTTTATAATCAAAGTCAGTATTTGGCATAGGTAAATGCGCAACAGAAATTTCCTCGTTTAGTGACAAAATTCATCCCACTATTAAGATGGCATGTAGCAAAAGAAATATTCTTGTCAGTGTAGTAGTGGGTCACGGATTGTTTGTCCCCGCTTTCTTCCCGTTTTTTCCGTTTTTTCCTCCATGGTCTAGCGTCAGCACACCGTTTTTGGTGGGAAATTTGAACCACTTCATTTGTCCTATTGTGCCAGAATAATAAAGACATGCCAAAACTATGTTAATTAAAGAAATTCTGGGGTTACTGTATCTCCGCTCTTTTTATCAACTGCACGTGGGCCAATTCTTCAACATCAGGCAAGGATTATGTCTAACGGAAGAGGATATTGCTAGTGATGGACCGAAAGGGCTCATAACCGAAACCGAAAGTTTCGGCCGAAAGAGGGCTTAACCGAAACCGAAACCGAAACCGAAAGCAGTGTTCACTGTTTACAAAATTGTTCAAATGCAAAATCCGCCTTAAAAATTAGAATGTGTTCGATGTTGGGTAGTCGCAAATTTTGAAAAATCTTAAAAATTAAATTTCAAAAATTAATTTTTTGGACCATTTTTTTTTTTTCGATTTTGTTGTCAAACTCTATTTTATATAGTGCTTGTCTGCTTTCGGTTTCGGTAGGCATAACCGAAACCGAAACCGAAATTTCGGCCGAAAGCGCTTTCGGTCCATCACTAGATATTGCCAGACATGTACAATGATGTTTGCAGCAAGATGAGATCCTTTGATGCATCAATCTCAGAGCCCAGATATGGTTGGAACCAATTCTTAATGAAGGGCCAATGGATAGGGAATCTTTCTGACTTAAATCCAATCGAAAAAATGGAGAAATGTAGGCCATCGTCCAGAACACGGCAAAAACCATGATCAGCTCATTTGAAATGTGAAAGCAGTACTGACTAGTAGAAGCCATAGTGTCTTAAATGAGCTTCAATAATTTCGTTCAATTGTGTAAGGCAACGATTCAGGATCCTTTTGTAAGGGCATATTTGAATATGAAAGAATCCAAAAATTGTTTTATTTGTTTGTGAAAATCTCCACGAAATTTTTCATTTCAAAGCAGCCCTTGATACATGGTGGCTCTTGTTGGTTGAATTTTTGGTGTTGATGTTGAACCCCGGTTGCAAGACGAGATGAACTATTTTCATTTAGAGAAGTGACTTGAGACTAAGTACTCATGGTTGGTAGTATCAACTTCGTCGACCATTGATGAAACGATAGCGAAGAAGACTGCACACACACTCTACGTGTACCGTACGTGCACTGCACTGGATCGTTTAAGCATCTCATTCTGAGTCTTTCTTTCTCTTTACCGAAAAAGGGAGCGTGACAATCCCGCCAATGAACTGTTTGTCATTCAGGGCCAAGTTGGCATTGTCATTGGAGACTTTGCATTTGGAACGTTACAATCAGGGATAAGTAGTCCAGGATCTTTCATTTAGTCATGAAATCAAGATTTGGACAACAGTTGTGCGAAAAGGTTCACGCCAATTTTTCCACATCTGGAGCGTCAATTGTACGTACTACTTACTTATACTGTGACACATAAATCTTTGCCGCCTCAGAAACACGACAAAATCTTGTATACCTTCGCTTATCCAAAATCAAAGAACAAGGTCTAAAAAAGTTTTTGCTGTACATTTTTCAACCAGCTACTTTGAAATTTTACACCTTTCCATACGCGCGATCAATATTGGCAAAGGAACTTGATCCCCAGGGCTAGATTCTGGCAATGTCCATGTCCATGGTTGTCCATGATTCCAGATTGTTTTTGAAAAAGTATAGTTCAAGAGCTGTATTGATCTCTTATTTTAAAATGACACCCATATCTGTTGCTTTACATATGTAGGGTGTCTGTGAGTGTCTATAAAGATATTTCATTTTGTAAACCTTCTTCGTTTGCCATTAGTAAAGCAAAAATAAGTGATTTCATGATGATTGCCACCAGGCAAAGATTTATGTGTCATACTGTACGTACATGCATGCAGTCCTATTTGATACATCAAGGACACTCTGAAACATGGACTCCAATGCTTTGAACGAGAATCATAGCTTTCTCTCTCAACCAACCAAATACCTTTTCTGTACATGAATTACCGGCTGTGTCTTAAATAATTTACTTTTCAATTTTCAACTCAATCGAGTATTAAAGTAAAGAGTACGTTGTCTTAAAACTCAAAACATAAGCCTTAACAATAACATCCAGATAATTTAATGGTTCATGGATACATGGATTAGCTCGGTTTCGCAACTATTTTTTTGAACTTGGCAGGGAACAAAAATGTCATGTCCTTTCCCTATGGCCCTGAACGGCCTTTTCTGTGGATGTGTTAGAATTATAGAGAGAGGCGGAGGTACGTACAAACTCTTTGAAGCATCTTCCTCTCGCAATGATTAATTCATCTTAATCAAAAAGTCGATAAGATATACGAGAAGTAGTTGAAAATGGCAAACTGAACAATTGAATTTCGAAGAAAAGCTTGGCCGGCTTTGATATTCAATCCAGGTGTTTGAGCTCAAGAATACATCTTCGTAGGTCAAAGTGTTCACTTCTCCTCTCAATCAAGCATACGCTTAAGTCTACTTGTACTACGTACATACATACCGGTATTGCTTGCTCATCCAAGACAATTTTTCAATATGAGCAATGTTCTTCAATTCTACCTCAAGTTGGGTCTAAACTGGATTGAGTCACAAACGGCTCTTCTTAGGCCAGCTCCTTGAAGCCTTCGCTTTATTCAAGAGTAAGTTACATAAAAACATGGTTGAAGAGAATTCCTAAGACCCACGCACTTATATGGACTTAGTGATTGTTTTTTTAAATTCAAATAACACTGAAAAACTTTCTAAAAAGCAATGATAGACCAAAAATGTATTCGGTCGAAATTTCGGTTTCGGTTTCGGTTGTGCCTACCAAAACTGGAAGCGACATGCACTATAAAGAATAAAGTTTGACGACGAAATCGACGATGCTCTTGTCCCAAAACCTTCTGAAACTTAGGTTTTCCCATTTATTAAATTTGGGATTTCTCAACTTTGAACAAATGAGCTGTTGGTATTTTTGAAGTGAATTTTGGATGCATATATATTTTGTAGTCAGCTGCTTTTGGTTTTGGTTTCGTTTCAGCCCTCTTTCGGCCGAAACTTTCGGCTAAGAGCCCTTTCGGTCCATTACTATAAAAAAGGCAAAAATGTTTTTGAGAGCTGGACCTATTAGATAATGACGAGTACGTAAGCATGCATCTGCAGTAAATTGGACTTTTTTAATTGAAGGTCGAAACCAACCGCACGGTACTTGGGCTTTGGTGGCAAGTTGTTAATGAAGGAGATGAAGACTGCCAGTCACAATAAAGCAAGGTCATTGTAGCAACACTCGCATGTACTGAGGCATGCCCAGTTTTTGGTTCGAAATCCGACCTCTCTAATGAAAAATGAGGTTGAGACCGGCTTTGCTACTTAAGATTCTATCCTCATGCGAAAAAGGGTTGAGGGGTATTAATCTCGCTTTTTGTCCACTCTTCCACAGATCTTTACATTCTTTTCATGCAGGTTAACGCAAGAAAATAGCTCTTGCACCTTGTTCGAAACAGGGACCTCTCATTTTCTTGAGATTCATCAAGATATTGCAAGAACGAGTCGGATAAATAGTCTATGGACCTCTATGATTAGATTGTGCCTTTCTAAGGCCTAGAAAAAAAAGTCTTTAGGTCGAAAATACTCTCTCGAAACTTTTAAAAATCTAAAAACCGCAACCTCTTACTCGTCGTTCAACATCTAAAGAAGCTCTTTGCCAAGCTTGCGTCTGTCTTCCAAAAACTTGTGTTCGACTGCACGAATGAGGCAGAAAGGATAGCAACTTCATTCTGAAAGACGGCATTGATTAATGGATAGAACTCGAATATGACCCAGGGGACTCTGTCTAAGGAAACAATACATAAACCATGATGAATGGGTACAAAGAATGAATAAAGGTATTCTTAGGTTTACAGTTTTCTTCAAATTGGGCCATGTACAGTACGTGACCAACAAAAGGGAACATGTCGAAGCAAGTAATAGGATGCTGAGGGTGTTTTCGAGAGCTCACACAATAGCTTTAGGATTCAATCTTTGGGATTAAGATGGGATTTTTAATCATGTAATATATGTCCGTGTGTCGTTGATGAGTCAATACATTGTTTTGAGGCATACAAAGAGCGAGGAACAAGCATCACGCTCTAGGAATGAGTGATGAACGCATGGATCCTAGTTAGTCGGTTACAATTGGCATTTGTTCCCGAGCAAGGATTAACCTTGGCCAGAGAAAGAAGGCATGGATGGATTCCCAACAAGAGAAGTTTTGTCTGTTCCAGCCTCCGGCATCATGAGAAGATGAGCCACTCGTTTCGAAATGAATTATATCTGGAAGTTTCACATTCGAGCAAAACAATGCTAATCATAATCTAGTAACGGGCCAGATACAATATACTGGCTATTGGCACTGGATGAGTCATTCAAAGTTTCTCATATACTTACATTACTCGACAAGTTAAGTTTAGTGTCCCGGCTTTCGTTTTGTGCGAATAAACAAATCCTTTGGGCTGCATTGGACTCTCGGTCTAGCTGCTTGTAGTTGTGTCCCTCAACGGATTAGTATGCTTTCTCATGGGTGCCTTTCTTGTTCCCAAAGCGTTTTAATTTTGAGCGAATGTATGTTTCCAAGGTATCAAAAAACTAACTACCTAGCGTACAAGGCTTCAACGTCGTGCGCGTTCACTTTACTTTGATTTCGACACTGCAGTCGACAGATATTGGGTCGCATGTTAACGCATATAATACTTGTTACAGGGCATACAGAAATCAAGTCAAATTAACAACATTGATTTATAGTCTCAAGTCATCAGTTGGGTTTGAAGCACGGCAGCTGGGGCAAGTGCATACTTAAGGACCGTTAATCTGACTTGATTTTAGCACACTTTAAGGAAAAATTCTTAAAAATGTCAACAAGCGACCCATTATATCGATTGGGTGTCAATGAAGATTGGTGGTTATAGCAATGACAAGTTCCTAAAGGCCAACAGTTGTGCACTTTAGATTCAACAATTCAGGCCTTCAACAAGTAGGGAACCATAAATTTGGTGGTCACGTGAGGTGAGACAATTCACCAGATTCGCTTGAATATACCTAAATGTGAAAATTAGGGGCTGTAATCTTTTTTCTGAGTTTGAGAAATGTTTGATCTTTGTGAGTTTGTGAAAAACTGTGACTGGTCTGCTTCACCGCTTAGCTCTATGACCCCATGAACAAACCAATCGGTCTTCGTGTCGATTGGAATTCAAAACACCGCTGGGCTGGAGCATAGGAAAAAGCGGTCAAGCGGTTAAGCGAATAAACCGTACAAATATTTCCTGGAGTCACTTAATGGAATTGAAACGGTAAGTTCAAGGTGAAAGGTTTTCAAGTGGACTGTCTTGGCTTAAGTATTCCTAAATATTTTCTCCTGACGTCCTAATATTTGAGGATTTCAAACGAACGAAAAGAAACCTACAGTTGCGTTAAATTAATATATTATTCAATTTATTTTTGGCAAATCATGCTCAATACTCTATAATCCATTGTCGATGACAACACGTTAAAAAAGTCCAGTACATTTTGATTCTTCCTTTTCTGCACATGGTAAATAGTGTAAAATAACGGGATTTTAGAACTCAACAGTAGTGTCTTTGCTTTTTGCTGATTTCAAAAGTATAATTTAAGCGATCTCGGCTGGTTTGCAATAAAGTTCTGGGTAGAGAAATGTCACTCCCATATCAAGGTTCTTCAATATGATCACAAAAACCTACTCACTTTTGTGGCTTGGCGTTAAATTGAAAGTTGCCTTGAAAAAGTAATGTATTTGCTTTCATAATCCAGGATGTCCTAGATTATTATTTAGAAGTAATCCACTTCTAAAATGTAATTGATTACAATTACAATTACATTGGTCTCAAAAGTGATTAGATACAATCGCAATTACTTTATTTTCAAGTGTAATTAATTTCAATTACAATTACATTGGGATTGGGACTGGGATTGTTGGTGCTAGGGTCAGAGGGTTGAGCCTCGCCCGGCCAGCGAAGCCAGCCATCACATCGTCCAAATCATTTCCGATAGGCAAATTCATGTCCGGTGTCAGAATGGTTCTCTGTCTGTGGGTAAGAATTAGTGTCTAAAGTTTCCTTGAGAAAGGTCGGGGAGGAGCATCGAACCTGGGACCTCTCTCACTTTAGGAAACTGCGCTAAACACGACGCCACGTCTCCTCCCTGGTCCTCCACATTGGTCTCAAAAGTTCCCTGGAAAGTTCCCTCTCTAACAGAATATTGGAAAGAGGTTGGTTGAAAATATCATTCATCAATCACAAGTAATTTAAAAGGAGAGGGACAAATGGATAACACTCATTAACACCAACAGTCCTAAAATCTCTGCTGTTTGTCAATCCCTGAATAATCTAACCTAATCTAAAATGACCATGTAACTACTTGAGTTCCAGTGTTGTGGCAGTAGGCTTCCTGGTCATCAAGGAGGGCCTAAATGTGATCAGTGGCATCGGAAGACAAGCACAAATTAATTGTGTTCATGATGTAAGGAATAACTTTTGGGCCAAGTTCTGTCAAGTGCTCAGGGATGTCACTTAAGAGCAGATAACATAGGAGAGGGCTCATAGCATCTCCTTTTAACTTGAATTTGAAATGTAAGCACTTATCTGCAAGCACAATGAATGAGACCAAAGATTAAGTCCCTGCCATAAAGCATTTGAACAATTTCTGGCCATTTTATTGTTCTGTGGGGAAAGATCATTTTTTAATTGAAAAAGAAACAAAAACAATCTAAACTAAGGCCTTCATAAATCACATGTTTAGCCACCCTGACTCTCTAACATGCGTGAGGGAACCATTCTGGTCAAGATAAAAAAATTATTCAGCCTTACTTTCTTAGGCTGATTTGGTAGGTTCTCAGTACAGGGCGGTAAAGTTAAAAAAAGGTATTTTTTCCTCTCAATATGTCACTTAATGGTCAATGTGTGATAAATGCCACTTATTTAGTCTATTTTTAGCAAGCACATTTTCCTCCTCAATGTTTAGGTTCAACATTTTTGAACTCATTCTTTGAACTTACAAACTAACAACCCTCCTTGGGTCAGATTTTTTGGTTGGTTGCAGATTTTTTATTGCCTCTACAAGGTATGAGATTCCCTGTAAATAAAAGTTATCATTAATATCGTGCATAAAATTAACATTTTCATAATATTAGGTCTACTAATGTGTTACTGTTGCCAGTTCTAGATAACCTTTGAAAAGTGGGTTGATCAGGCATAACATATAAAGATTAGTCTAATTCTATTTTCAAAGTTCATTCATTAATATCGTGCATAAAATTAACATTTTCATAATATTTGGTTTACAAATGGGTTACTGTCGCCAGTTCTAGATAACCCTTGAAAAGTGGGTTGATCAGGCATAACATTTAAAAATTGGTCTAATTTTATTTTTAAAGTTGTTAGACCATCAGCTCAAACATAGTCTTGACAGTCTGGGGGGCAACAAAGTGAATTTCAAACTTCAAAAATGCCTTTTGGGTCTGAAAATACGAATGTCTCCCCTCCCCTCATAAATTAAATTTCTAAAAAAAATCAAAATGAATGAAAGAAATAAGTTTCTAATCCGCATAAGAAAATCCAAATAAATCCAAATAATATAAGAAAAATGTTTCGGCCCAAAACTGCCAAAAACAAATTTATAATTCATAATTTCAACTAAAAACTTCTAATTCTTAGTTGAGTTACTAGTAACCTAGTAAACTAAATAATTATCACGTACAGGGTGCGGAAGAGAAAACTGCGTAGGTCTTTAAACTGCTCTAAAGCCGCCAAAAATGATTTTTTTTTTTCATCTGAAATTTTGACAGTAACATTTCTAAACCTTTCTCTTTTGATTGGTATAAAAAACTGGTTAATCCATGAAAACAAATTCAAAACGGAGGCCCAAAACCAAAGGATACTGGATTAGTCTAATGCCCAAGTGGCGCCCAAAAGACATCGCCGCCATCGTGGGCGTCAGTTTGCGGACCATCAGCGCCGTCCCCTATAAACCGGACAAAGTTCCCCAACTACGTCATGATGCTCGGCATAGTGTCATCCGACAACAGGAAGATGGCACCAATCTGGTTCCCAAAAGCCCTGAGAATGGGCTCCAAAGAGTACCTAGAGGTGCTCCAGACCAAGGTGAAGCCCTTGAAGAAAGAAGGTGCAGCAGGACAAAGTCCCTTGCCACACGGCCAAGATTGTGCAAGAGTGACTGTACTCAAACTTGCCCTCCTTCTGGCCTAAGGATCTTTGGCTCCTTTCCTTGCCTGATCTCAATCCCCTGGACTTTCTTTTTGTAGCGTTGTTGAGACAAGACTTGCACCACGCCCCATTGAAATATTGACAACCTGAAGGCTGCTGTTGAGGCCGAGTGGAGCACCATGTTAACAGAGACCATCATAAGGACCTGCGATCTATCTGCGGCCGTTTGGAGGACGTAATTGCGGGTGATGGTGGCCATATTGAAGATTAATTAAATTTAACTTGTTATTAAATCTCCCTGAAAGTTTAAATGAAATGAAATGAAATGAAAATTTAAAAAGTTATAGCGTTTCAGTTTTTTTTTCATCTAAACACGCAGTTTTCTCTTCCGCATCGTGTAAAAAAGCCAGATCAAAATTTAATCCTCTTAATTTTAGTTTTTTTTATTTCAATTCTGCAAGTAGCTAGATGGGAGTGTCATTTGATTTCTTACCCTCGAACTCCAGTTTACAAAAGGCTGAACTCTTCCAGAACTGTTTTACAAATAGCTTCAAAGGAGAAAGAGATACTCCGGAATAGACAAAGGCGCTTTTTGAACTTAATTGCTGCACTATTGTGAAGCTATTCACAAACACTTAGACTGAAAACTTTGAGACTTAATGATGCTGATGATGATGATGATGATTTTATTTGAGGGGTCTTGTACAAAAATAAAAGACAATTTGAATGATATTGAAAAGATTTGAGAAGTAAATCCCTAGGTTTCGCCGTTAAACCGTTCAGGGGCGCCGTTTAGGGGTGGCTTTTTCAGCAAACCGGACGACCGCCAAACCATTAGTTTTCTTAGTTTTGGTTCGTCAAGCCAAATGCAAGGAAGAAATACTTCACCAAGCAGGGTCATCTTTGATTAAAATTTCCTCCATTTTTGTTTTAGCTACATAGAGTGTCTGAACTTTTCAATCTGTAGAAATGTATAATCTATAAAAATAATCTTTTTCATGATCATTCTATTTCTCGGTCTTACTTTGCGTGTATGAGTGTTGAAAATCATATTTGAAAGGAGCCTCCACATTTTTTGACCAATTTTTGGTTAAGACTCTCTAGGATTGTTCCTCTTGCCACCTGAACGAGATTGAATGATTGAAAAGGGTATCTATCTAGATGTCACTTGGGTTGTGTGATTACTGAAGTGGCCTTTCAAAAAGAAACTTTAGATACCTTTTAAAACCTCTAGGTTTGAAACGCTCTGAATCCTTGAAATATTGTGAAACGCTTTTATGACTGTTGTTTCCAGTCGGTTAAAGGCTTAAAAATGCCATTGGACTGACAATCGTCAATTATTAAACATTTTTGGGGCCAAATTGGCTAGGAAGAACATGATACACCATACATAAATTCCTGATGACCTCGTATGCAACTTCTTTTCTCTTCTCATTAAATAGCATAAAAACTCCATTAAAGAAAGTCAAATGAAAGTCGTCTTTAGATCTGAAAAAGGAGCCAGAAATGAGTACTTTTTGCAATTTAATGGCATATACATGTATGTTGTTTTTTCGAAAAACGAAACGAATTCTTGTACTCTTGTTGCTCGTGAATCCAGCATGATGCTTTCCGTTGCTGCTCTCATCAACATTTTTGTCTTTGTCAAAAAGATTTTTTTGATAGACTTGATAGAAAATACTTTCAGAAAGCCTGTGCATTGTTAATATTTTGAAGCCAAGAAAGATTGAGCTGATGTGTGGAGGTCTCACTCGCTAGAAATTGATTGTCGACCAACTAGAACACACAGTTAGGATAGTTAGTCGGTTGTCAGCCTTGTTTCGTGCCATCATTTGTCCGTCAGATGCTCAAACTTGCTCTCGATAGTGAATACACATATATTTATGTTTACATCCATCTATCCATCCAACCATCCATCCATCCATTCATTCATTAGTTTGTTTCAAATCAAGCACGACCCCCCCGAATGTGAACCCATCCTCTTGGTTGGTCGACCCTTATTCATTAACATGGTTCGATGGTGTGATGGTTGTTGTTACTCAGGATGGTACTACGCCATTGTTGTTGTTGTTGTTATTATTGGTATGGTTATCATAACCGCTCTCATGTGCAGCCAACTATATTAAGATACGTTGGAAATGAATTGGAGCAGGCTCATATTTTTGCGTTGGTGAAACCATTGAACTCTCCCGCAGAGCTCGTGCATGACGGACGTGAATGCTCTTTCGATCCGAATTACCAGTCGAGCCATAAGTCAGTTCCAAGTACCTTTACCAATACCAACACACTCGGACCAGCTGGTTGCTGCACACACATGCACACACCCGAGATGATCGTGTTCTCGCAGAGATTCTGGTATCTCTTTGGTTCTTACTGACTTGGAGTGACACTCCGATCGTGTGCTTATACTGTACATAGGTACAGGTGTTTGCTACCGGACGGATTTGGCCATGGTTTGGTGGCGAGTGTCATCCAAAGGCAAAGAGTCAGTCACACTTGATGGCACAAGTTCATTGCCTCGTCATTCGCAAGCATGGAAGGAGACGATGGTTCGCTTGTCTACAGTTTTCAATACGTCTTTGACGCTTGAAAGTTGAATTTCTTACTGGTGACAGCTTTTCAATCGTCAATATGAAACTGGTTGGTTTCTCCAGTCTTCGATAAAATCTCGAAAAAAGTATTGCGCACCAACGCAATGGAAGAAAAGGACCAATCCCTTTTGAGGGACGATATTGGTTTTGTGACGGCTGTCCCTGCTAGGGTGAGAATTAAGAAATCCAGATCAGTTTAAACCCAAGATTATGGTTCAAGTCTTAACAAGCCAAGTCAGTGTGAATGTCTGGGGGTCTCAAGAGAAAACGACCACTTTGAACCAGGTAGTGGCCAACTTTTTATCCAGTTCTCCAGCTCAGAAGTTCTTCGAAGATCCTGATGGTTTTGGAAGGAGGCCATGAAGACCAAGTAATAGGGTTCTAAAACAGAAAGCGACTCATAATGACCAAATATTAAGATATCTCGCTGCACATTATTCATGTTTTTGTTGACGGTCGGCCTGGTTGAAGGAAAACCAACCACAACAACAGATCCTCCGCCCCAATGGTTGAGATCGTGAAATCTAACTAAACCTTCTCCGATTATTTGCAGATCATCAGCTCATCCGACTTAAGCCCGTCGATTCATGGCGATACCAAAAGTTGGCTAGAACTCGAAGAAGGAAATGGTGATGAAAACGCGGATTACTCAGGAGAAAAGTCGAATTCCGTTGACACGATCGTCAAAACGAATGCAAGACTCGATGTCAGAAAGCTTCATCGATTGACCACTGACCTTCATGAAGTTCATTCAACCTCAAACAAATCGCCAGGGATTCAGGACGGAAAAGAGGAAGAGGAAGAAGAAGAAAACCAATCCCAAGTATCGAGCATGATGAGTTATTATGAAGAAATTCACTTTCAATCTTCGAACCAGACCTTGGATCGGCGGAGCCTTTCCCACGGTTACGAAGATATTGCACCCGTGGAAATTGAGGCCAGCGGTTCCAGCCGCCCCTCGCTTCGAACGCCTTCTCAATCGCAAAATTTCTTTCCTTCGGGTGACGAGGAGCAGCCCTATGAAAACATCGTTCTAAATCAGTCAGGTTCGCGAGGCAGTCGTGATAGCCCCGTTGGCAGCCATCACAATCCTAACTCACCTTATTATGAAACCATGTTCGGAATGGCCAGACGGTTCCCATCCATTCGAATGACTCCAAGTGGGAAGAAAAGTCGAAAACGGAAAACAAGTTTGGCTCAATCAACAACGTCGAGTACTGAGGACTTTCCCCGCAGTGCTGGAAACAACATCAGTCTTGATTTTGAAACCTTGGATGGGTTGTATAGTAAACCTCATAGAGCGGTAAGATTTTTTTTGATGATGCCACAGCTTGTATCTGCAGTTCTTTTTACCCATTTTATCTCAATCAATTCATTTTTTGGGGGCGCAAATGGTCTCTTTGCCGAGAGTGGTTTTTCATTAGGTTTGGCCTTTGAGCGAATCTACTTCGAACCTCTACTGTTTACTTTTGCGATCAAAAACTGGAAAAAATAAAAAGATTCTAACTTGAAAAGTTGAATCATGAAATTTATACACTCCTAACAAATTCGAACATATCTGGTGGCATTCACGCATTTTATCGCGTTTCTCCGTTCAACCCAAGTTGTTCTATCTGAATTTACTTAAAGACACGTTGTCGATAAATCGTTACAAAACAGGACAAAATTTTGTGAAAGTGATATTTCATCGTCATTCAAACTTTCAGGGGCACCATGTTGATCTCAGGCAAAACGTGGATTCCGCCATAAACGTAGGAGATGGATCAGGCTCTTGTGTCCGACCAGCTCACGCTATCTACGACATTGTCAAAGTGCCCTCTTTGGCCTCGATTCGAAGCTATTTGTCAGGCAAACTCTCTTTGAATACCAAAAGCAACAAAGTGTCTTCATCGACTAATCTGCCCAATCCCAATTCAGCCTACGCTGTTCAGGCCGATCTACCGAAGAGTCATCCCGATATTAAGAAGGATTTTGATGGGCGCCAAAAATGTTGTTGTCCTTGTTTCAAATCTAGTCAGAGGAGACTCAATTACCAAGAAAGGTACGAACGTTGTATTATGGAAAACAATGGAAAGGACACATTTTGTTGCATGAAATTTATAAGCAGAGATGAAACCATTTGATGAAGTTTGGAGAAACCACTAATCGAGTGCAATCAAATCAAGAGTCCTTCGAGAAAGCAAAAGTTGTGCGCTAGGTCTCTCGCCGATTGGCTGTGGGATGTTAGTCGTTCAGTTCAAAACCTATGAGTAAATAATGCCTACCTCAATACTTTTTCAAATCCCCCCTCACATGAAACGTTTTCCTTTTTCTTTTCAATACTAGGTCATCCGAAAGTGTGGAACGGAGAAATTCCTGTTTGTCGACGCCGTTCCTCTTGATTATCATTGTGATATCCATTATCATTTTCATTATTGCTGGAGCGATTCTAATCCATCAGCATTGTAAGTGGCGTCTTCAGTTCTCAAACAAACTAATTGGCTGAGTAGGCACATGTGAGGAACAGTAAAGAGGCTCAGATTTCAAGGCAGTAGGCTTATGCACTTCCACAATACTTACACTACATTCATCAGTTCATGAAGTGATAGATGGCTAAATGGATGGAGAAGGTGGCTGTGCTCACACATAAAAAAGGGGACAACGAACGAATTGTTGGTGGGAATGGAATCGCAGAAACTCGTGTTACTTCTCGTTTTAGTGTTGGGACATGCCATTTGGGCAAGCGGAAACGTTGCCAGAGCTCCTAGCAACCAATCCCGAGAGACTTTTCGTGCTCAAAACCAATCTGAAGCCACTCAAGTTGCGCGTGCCCCATCGCTTCAAAGCTCACTCTCTAGCAGAGCAAAGACTCAAGGTATGTAGTATGTAGTGTTTTATAGTACCTAATGGTGTACCAGTCCAGATCCATGGATGTAGCTTTGGACGTTCCCTTTGGGCGTGATGATTGACTAGAGAGCATTCATTTTCTTCAAATCAGGAATCTCATTATTGGATCATTGGGATCACTGGTCACCGTGGAGTCCGTGTTCGAGCCATTGCCGACAAAGTGGTGAGTCTCAAGCTCGATCGCGCTCGTGCCTCGATGCCACTGGAACCATTCGGGAAGATATTAAACCGTGTTTGGCGCAGGTAAAACTAAGGCAGAGAGAGAAAGATCATTGGCAATCAAATTGATTTGACTCGCCCTCCTTCCTTCCTTTCTTTCTTTCTTTCTTTCTTTCTCTTCCTTGAATCATCAAGGGGGGCTTGAATATCGAGATTCGTCGATGTTTGTGCAATCAATCCGAGGCTTTTCAAGAGGCACTTCGGAGCAGTTCATCTGTGAAGGGAAACCCGTCTGCCCAAGCAAGTAAGTAATACAGCGGAATGACACTGAAACAATATGGCAACAGAAACCCTTCCTTGATGCATGCGTTGTAATCCCAAATATTGATGAATCCCGAATGAGTGAGCCGCTCTTTGTATATGTTCTTCTGCATGGACGTAGTTCGGTTCTGCGACCACTGCACAGACAATGAGGCTTGTGTGGCTTTGGCTGACGATTATTTCCCAGTGTGTCGCTTGGTCCAAGATCCAGGTGATCCCACCGGCTGTGGTGGTCTGTGTAGCCACAAGGAACAACTATGCCACAGACTTGACAAGGATGCATTCAGGTAACTTGACTCTTGGTTGAACCTCAAATTGGCATTCCTTACGCGAAGGAAGGAAGAAAATAAAGATATTGGATGTCATTATCAGTTTGAAAGCTAAAATTGGAAAGAAGCGCTCTATTTTCTGTTTTACCAATGGATTTCTGTTCTTGACATCGATTTTTACAAGAGAGATGAAATTCCAATATCGTTAGTTTGGCTCAGTGCCCAGTACATAACGTAAAATGACGGATTTTGGAACCCTGTCCGGCTCAAAAAGGAAAAGGTTGGACGACCAACCGAGAATTCTTCCAATTAGTACCTTCATTGAGACCAAGCCCTGACGCACTTTACATATTAGGCCGCCTTTCCATACAACCCTTCCAATGAACTTTGAGCTCCTTCGAAGTGAAAGCCTACGATTTAGTCTCATGGAAGGTGTTAATTGGATTAAATGTGATCAAAGATCGAACCAAAAACGGTTTTCATTTCGTTCGACTATTCCCCTGATTGTTCATGCATGGGGCATATTGCCAATGGCAAATTTTGGCACACCGTGAATTCACAAACTGGACATTCTCATGATTCCGAGAGACACCGATTACTTACATATCGGGCACTTTGTCGATCCCAAGAGGGAAACTACCGTTCATTCATGGAGGAGGCATTTTTCTTATCCCATCCCTGATTAATCTTGCCTCGTTCATATTTCTGATCGTCGTAAACAGGCACCGCTTATGAATTGAAAGTTTTCATAAACTACATTTTGACTAGGTTTCAAGAAAATATTGATGCCACACAAACATAAATCATTTGAATTTGTACTTAAATATAGTTTTTAAGGCCCATCCCAGTCACAATTTGCCCAGTAGTTCGCGCAAATTGTGTTGTGATCTTGTGCTGAATTGTTTTGACAAAAGAGTTTACTCATTTTAAATGAACCAGACGTCGTTCCAAAGAACACTAGAAACGTCACAATGACATTAAAACGACGCAAGATGTATTTTCTCGGTTGTTCATCCAAAATTTGACTTTTTTTACTACTCTATTTTCTTAATTATCATTAACATAAAAGTAAAGGGTTAAACTCAAAAGCAAGAGCCATCTGCAATACATTTGACTGACCTCAACGATTTATCAAATGCAAGAATATTCTTTGGTTCAAAAGCAACTCGTCTTGCTATCAAATCAATACTTCAGACGAACTCAAACCACGGTACTGAAAAAATCATATCAGGAATCCAGGCTAGTTCGCACAACGAAGTCCTCCTCTCTTCTTTATCGGGCTCCTTCATTGTTCAATTTGTTGCCCATTAATCTTCGACGGGAATATGTAGGAGCTGATTCCTCTAACAGCATTTAAGGCAGGATTGGACATTTTTTTGAATACTATTCCTGACCAACCTACAATTCAAGGGTTGTACAGATCTGCCAACAGTAACTCATTGGTAGATCAAATTTCATATAAACGGTAATTTTATAATCCATATTAAACATTAACTCTCTTTACAGGGAATCCCATTCCTTGAAGCGGTGTTAAAAAATCCGCCCCCCCCCCCAAAAAAAAAAAGTTTGCATGGAAATTCCCAAACACGATGAAATTAGATTCATACTCAGGAAACCAAGAGGAACCACTTTGATTTTCGGAGTTTTTCAAAGTCAGGTCTAGATTAAAAGTTATAAATAAATTATATAACTTAAATAATTAAATAACTTATTTTTTGAAAATCTTGTCAGTACACTTTTAGAGCAGATTTAGATACGTTTCGAATCGAAATTGTTTGAAAAAATGTTGCTCAAGTGCTGAGTTATTTGAGTTTAACCGGTTCATTTTTGGCCCAAAAAAGCGAAAACCCGGAACGGGTATGTGAAAACTCAAATTCCCAAGCAAATGATTTAGATGTTTGATGTCACAAAATAAAATAAAAAAATCTTCATTCTTCTGTGTTTTATTGTAACATATTAAAATAACATTTATTAAAACTTAATACACACTAAACATGCATGTTTTTGAAAAACTATGTTTCCATTGATTTCAGTACATTCGGTTAGGTTTTCAAATGAAAATGGGAAAAAAATGCTGAACCTGAATGAAAAAACCCGAAATGCTTAATGTCTTCGTATTTTGTGAGAATTCGATATTTTTCGAAGGACCATGGTTAAATGGACCAAAATCGAGTTTTTAAAACCTTATTGAATTTTACAAAATTTGCATTGAGGACTTGCCAATATAACCTTTCCATAATTCAAAAGCCACAATTCGAATAATTGTATTTTTAGTGTCTTTTCGTAAATAATACATATTATTTTGACATGTTATGACAAAACATAGAAGAAGGACGAATTTTTATTTCATCTTGTGACATCAAACATCTATATCATTTGTTTGGGAATTTGAGTTTTCATATACCCGTTCCGGGTTTTCGCTTTTTTGGGCCACATATGCAACACATTTTCAAACAATTTCGATTCTAAGGTATCTAAATCTGCTTTAAAAGTGTACTGACAAGGTTTTCAAAAAATAATTCATTAAATAGGTTTTTAGGTATATAACTTTTAATCTAGACCTGACTTTGAGAAACTCCAAAAATCAAAGTGGTTCCTCTTGGTTTCCTGAGTATGAATCAAATTTCATCGTGTTTGGGAATTTCCACACAAACTTGATATCATGTTTTGAGTACCGTGAAACCTCAATGAATTTTTGTAGAGAGCTATGGTTTACAATGAAGTCCTTGATTTCTTGGATTTAAAATGTATTGCCCGTTTTCAATTAACACTTTGCTGGCTCATTTTGTGTATTTCTTTTTGCTGGCTATGCTTGGGAATGGCTTATTATGCCATTTTATTTTGAATTCTTAACAATTAACAAAAAAAAAAAATTAGGTTGTTCTAGCTAATAATAATTTATATAAAGTTTCCTTTCATTCTTTACAATGGCCGTACTACTTTCGTATCAAATTTGAAACTCGTGAATTAATAAGTACCACTCACTCCTTTCGGAACACTAAATATTAACTTTGCGAAAACAAACTAGTTTTGAGCAAGTTTTCAATGTGACCAAATGGTGAATGACTTGTCGTTGTCAGACAATTCATGCAAAAACTTAAAGGCTCCCCAAACTAACGATATTGTGAATCCTTGGCTTCCCGGTGTCCAGCTCTCGGGCTAGAGCCCTCAAACTTGTCACCCTGCAGTCGAACTCTCGAGCAGGGAAAGATTTTCTAACCCCTCAATTTCTTGATTCCCATATATTCCAAGGATTCATACATTCCCCAAATGCCAAATTAGAAGCTATTTTTCTGTTCATTGTACACACAAGCTGAAATTCAATCAGCTAAGAATTTGGCGTAGGAACTAGGGATTATAGGTCGGTTGTTGAGGTAGTTTGGAAGTATAGTAGAAGCATATGAGATGGAGTAGAAATAACCATGCTTGATCAAGTTTCGTTACATAAGCTGCGTTTTTTCATCACAACTTATGTAGCAAAACTTGATGGTTATTTCTATTCCATTTCATATGCTTCTACTATACTTCCAAACTACCTCAATAACTGACCTAGCACTAAATTTCAATAAATTTTGAAGCTAAACAACCTAATCCACGGAAACTAATTTGTAAGCATCATTTATGCTTTTGATTTTACAATTTTGTCAATTCTCTAACATCAACTTTGTTTGAAGAAAGTTCCAATCATCTCGTTGTGATAAAAAAACTTTGATTTTTATTGATTTATCAATCATTTTGAAACGAAGCCATTAATCTATCCATTGTCTTTTCTTCTTCATATTCAGAGCAACTATAACATATCCAGAAAAATATTTAGTAAACTGCAGAGTAACTTAAACTTAATTCTACAAAACGTTATATTTACTCTAACGTTAAGTTTTCTTATTTTAAAACTTCGTTAATCTACTCTAACATGAACATCTTTTGGAGACAGTTTCAATTATCTCTTAATTACTGAACCAAAAACTTCGTTTTCATTGTTACATTAATCATTTGAAAGATTTATCCTTTTAAGCGGATTAATCCAGTTGGATTAATTCTTTTGGATTAATCCTTAATGCTAATTTTCAAAATCCGAATTGATCTGGGAAGTCCTAGTCGAAACCTACTGCTTCATTTGCTGTCTCATTCAATTGATCCAGTAATAGTCCATTTCGCCTGGTGGGATTTGTTCAAAAAAGTGTGTCATCTAAACACAAAAGCATATCATATTTGCAGAGCCACCAAATGCAAAGTGTTCTTGGGTTGGATTGGTCCAATCCCATTTCTTCGAGCGCCAACCTGAGGAAGGGGAGACCCGAGGGAGGGGAAAACATGTCATGTTTTGATTTGAAACAAACGGCAAACAAATATACTTGATTTCTTGGTTGGGCTTGCGAGATCTCCTCCGTTCTTTCCAACTATGAGACCCGCCCGACCTTTTGTGACCGTTTTTCATCGCTGCCTCTAAAACATTGCAGATGTGTAAACGTTCGCCAAAGTCGCCATTTTCAAAGCCTTGAAGAAGTCAATTGCCTCCCGGGCTATTTCCAATGTTTTAATGGCCAATGCATTCCATGGTCGCAGAAGTGTGATGGTATTGGAGATTGCCCTACCCGAGAAGACGAAATCGGCTGTGATAATCCATTCAAACGACTCGCTCGAGTCCTCGGTTCGAGGCAAAATGTGATATTGCTTCACACAGGTAATGGGCGCAAATATTTGCCGTTCCATGGATTTTGCTTTAACTTTGACGGTATATTTAGAATGTCCTACATCGCATTTATTGTGCAATGATGGTGAAACCTGTTTGGAACCGGATCTTTTTTGCAATGGAGTGGTGGATTGTCCCGATAAATCAGATGAACCCGGTGGCTGTGAAGCCAAAGACGATCACAAGGGCTCTGGTGTGATCTCAAATCCTAATTATGAATTCGAGAAATAGTACGTGGAAAGCTGATCAAACCAAACTTCAAGGAACAAGAACCTCTGAAAGAATGACCTTTCGTAACGTGCAGTATATAGGTCACGTTATGTTCTAAATGAGTGTCTTGTTCAGTCATATGACTTTGGCAATTTGGATTTTGACATTGCACTGATAGTTAGGAGTTAAAAATAGCATAAAAGTGATAGTTAAAAACACTTATTCTAGACGAGGGGTGCTAAAATAAAGAGGTACACTATGCATCTTCCTTTTCATTCACTTGTTCATAGGATTTTGGGAGTTTTGATCATCTTAAACTTTCTTTTGGACGTGTTTCCAGCTGATTTTTGTGCACTATCATTCTAGAAGATTTCATTTTGCATTCTAGATTGAACACCAAGTTCGTTGTTTGATTTGAACTCGGTTTTGCCCAATTCTTGTCAGTTCGTCATATTGGCAGGACTGGAGCAAACGCGCTCACACAATTACGTAGAAATGGGAGCCATTTGAATGGTTGAAATGCCTTTCCCAAATCCAATTAGTTCAATCTTGAACACTAAGTGTCTCGTTCAGAGAAATGGTTATATTAGCGACCTTGCTCAAGTGCAATGAAAACAACACTTGATGTCGATTCTTGATTGGTGGCTGGTAAACTTTTTTCCTTTAAACTGAATAAATAAAAACTGGATTGATGAAAGAAGGCGTTCGATGTCCATCAGATTAGTTGCTATCCATCACTCGATTAAAAAGAATGCTTTAAAAACAAACCATTCAACGCAATTACTATACGCTTCCATATTTGTGGCAAATATTATTCAAGCCTTCTTACCCTTATGTTTGCAAAAGGATGCATATTTCGATGCAATTTACGTACGCTATGCCACACTTGATCTCTTCCTTTCTTCTTCTTGGTCTCGCTCTGTCTTACGTTCGTTGGGAGACAGATTATTTGCAAAGACTTTCCAAACACTTAAACACTCGGTTGAAGAGTAGAAACATGCTCAAGATTTACGTTAGACAACATCGCTGAGCTCGTGGATGGCAACCGAAATAAATACAACCAGAGGCAATTCAATGCTTTGACGAAAAAATTGGGTTTGAATGGAATGCGATGCGCTTAAGACACTTCAATCGATTTTCTTGCCAAGCTTGCGTCGTTTTCGGGAGTATTACGAACGTCGTCCTCTCGAATCAAACGTGAACTTGGGCTTGTTTCTCAAATGTTGCTAGTGCATCGGTAGGCCTCGTGAAGTCGATTGAAATGTATAAAAATCGCGCCACATTTTTCCTTGGGGACTCGCTCGCCTACAATGCTCGTCCTTAGCTAATAAGTAGGCCAGTTTGGCAAGAATGTTGGTTGTCGACCAATGAGTAACTTCCGGAGGCAATTTCGCCTAGTACTGGTTACATAGGTACAGTACTATGCACAATAGACGAGCCTCTTTGAGCAGAAAATAACTTTTAGCCAAGTTTCCCCTCTGAACCATCACCAACAACCCCTATCATCGCCACCAGTACCACGTCCCCTACCAAGACCCGTTTGTGAAAAGGGTGCAATCATACATATGTACGGCAGATAATACATGAACTACACTTCCCACGTCCTGATCGAGTTCAAAACTCAAGTGAAAGCAGAGAAGTTCACCGTTCCACTTGGTTGTATTGCGGACCATTGAACACTGTGTTTATACATACTGTACATACATGCATGCACACTTACATAGTTACCTACGTGCTACATACACCTTGGAGTGAACGCAAGGATGAATCCAACCACTCCATGTTCATGGACATTGCTTAAGTAAGCATCGAGAAAGTGCACACCGTGCTCAGGGGAGGTTGCCAGCCAAAAGGACAAGGACCTAATTGAAACAGACAAATACAATGGGTGATGTGAAGCAAAATGAGGCGGAGGGCTGCGGGCGGGGAACGAGGGATTCGAGCAAATCGGCTCGGAAGCCCCCAATCACAGAGACCAGAGTAGATGGCCGAGTTAGCCAGCTCTCTGAGTTGTTGGCACACCAGGAATGGCGACCGAACTTTGTCGCACGAAGGAAGAAAATGTTCCACAAAGAACCACGTCCTTTCCTTGGAATGAATATATCACACAACAAATAAGGATCGAGACTTTTTTCTTGCCACTTCGTTTGTGTGCACACTCCGGGAAAGAAAAAGTTGGTAAGTTCACGAGAAGTGGAACAAGATCAGCTAAAGCCCTAACAAAGCATACCTCCTCAATGATGACAACATGCTTTCACCATTGGTGCCATTGACACCTCGGAAGACATTACAAAGGTTTCTTCTTATGAAATGTATTATTGCTGAATAAGATTGCATATATATATGAATGGAGTAATTGGCCCATAAGCAATGGCCCTTAAGCAATAGGCTGGAATTGCAGTACCAGTTTTGGACTAAATTTTGGGTTCAAGAATCGTCCAAAACCTAGTTGCCGTCACATGATCTGTTGACAACGCACGCTTGATTCTTGCAGCAGGTGGCGATAGTATGGCACGAGTGATGTTTGCCGATAAAACGTCGGTATGGCACGATGATGTGGCGGCGGAAGAAATCCCGATTCCAACATCGTTCTTCCTTACGAATCTCAGAAACTGTTCCCAATGCCTAATACCGTTCGTACAGTACTTGCATATTCCTTAGTCAAGAGATCGTGACGTCTGTCTGTATGAGCATACTTTCACTCATTCTATTTTTCATTCCTGATTTGGACTTGATTGAGTTTTGGTTAAGTGCCACTTCTTGTCAATATTGTGGATGTGACTTTCGCTCTTGGTTGCCCGGTCTAACGATCAGTTCCGTGCTCATTTTTCTTGGTGATCTGGCTCGAACTTGGACTCCCCAATTGCATCGCAAATCATTGCCTCAAGATTTGGCATGGCTTCTTCTATCTACAGTCGATTCGTCCATCAATCTAACTCTCCTCAATAATGATTTCTGGGTAACTAATCGGTTGGTTGTTAATGACGGGCTAAGACACATCAGTTGAACAGCTAATGAATCGCGCCCTTGAGATGGCCAAAAGAGAAGAACGGTCGAGGCGAACCAGAAAATTGGAAAGGCTTCTAATATTCCAAGGACTCGCTTCAACTGAGATGTGAAGCAGACTGACTTTGCAATACTGCTCAAGCAGGAGGATAATTTGCTCAATATCATCGGTCTCCTTTTTGTGTGGCCCCAAATGAGAAGGGGAAAAGACGGCGAAGGGCTTGGCTTTCGCATTCTCTGTATTACACTTACAACTTGTACAATGAACACCCTACGGCGGACAGTGTGTGGGTGTGGGTTTGTAAATGTGAGCAGGGAAGATGGAGGAGCACACCAGAACGCCGACCGAAAGAGCTACCGATCCAACCAACCCTTTGGATGTGAAACGCTCGTTGCTGGATGGAACACGACCAGATCAAAGGAGAGGAACCAACCAGCCAACCAACCCACGAACCAAAGAATGAACGAAAGAACGAGCGAACGAACGAACAAAACAACGAGAAGAGAAGAACGAAGAGAAAAGAAAGAAAGAACGAGACGAAGGGACACATTTTCATTTTCTCTGCCGTGTTTCTCGTGCTCGTCGTTTGGTCGTCGGTCGCCTCTTTCCGTTCTTCCTCTCGTTCTTGATTCCTTCTTCTCTGGTTCCATAGGCCTATTTCCTCTCCTGTCGTATCGTCATTGTCTTCCCTCCGACCCATTATACTGTAAGTAGCAAATGAAGGCAGATGGTTGCCACTCGACTTGGTCATCCGTGGAGAGCTGTCGTCTTGTCTTACGAGGACTGACTGAGCATGCAGCCAGTCTGTGATCGCAGATCCATCCCACTTTGGAACTTTGAATGGCGTAGCCTTGGACAGATCCGGTTCATAAGAGGGTCCTCTTTCTTTGATCGAATTCGATGCAAAGCTCTCCAATTGACAGTTCGACCATGTCCATGTCAAGAGTAGATATTGGTCGGTCGTCGATCCTTGACATGCATCAGTAAATGTCCGACCATGGAAACCCGGATATGCCCGTCATTAGCCCGCGGTGACCTTCTATTGTCGATTTCTCCGATCGATTCAATTGTCCCTCGACGGGACCGTCGTCGTCGTCGTCGTCATCGTCGTCATAGGGGTGGCTCTTTCTCGGGATTTTCCTCGGCCTTTTTGCCCATATCAAGTCAGTCAGGGCCCGTCGCTCAACGTAAAAATGTACACAGAGTGTACATATACTGCATATAGTAACTATACCATACATACATGCATACAAACAGGCATACAGGCATACGATGATTTCTTCAACCCTACTTTAAGTCGTCAGCTCAAAGGCAAGAAAGAGTCCGGTTCTGTACGCACTCTTCTCTCCGAGTTTAGCGTGCTCGGGTTCCCTCCTACACGTGTGCTCAGCTCTCTTGTTCCCTACTGGTAACAGTAGTCCTACGTCCGTATGCCAATGGGAAAGACGAGTGAGAACAACCAACAAACCGAGCACGAGAAAGGATCCCAACAGCGGGAACGGCTCACTCACTCACTGACATGGACTTCTATGAACAGGAGGAAAGAGCCCCAATTCGTCGTTGCTTTCGATTTTGAGAGGGAGAAAAGAAAGAGAACTGAAGGAGAGAAAAGTGAGGGAGAGAGAGAGAGAGACATGCCTTCCTTTCATCCCTCTTTCCTTTTTCGGCGCGGTTTGAGTTGGTTCGTTAGCTAGTAAGTAAGCCAGTTGAATTCTGTGTCTGTCCTTCAGTCGCATTGACTAACAAAAGGCGGAAGGTCATACTGAGAAACGGGGCGACCAAACCAAAGCACAAGCGCTCACAACACATTCACTTCAAACACGTTGGTGTCATTGTTGCATCCACACCCACTCTGTCACATACAAAAAAATAACAGACACGCTTGAAGAACCATTGGTGCTATTATTGTTATCATTATCATTAGTTTGATTTCGGAGATCAGAAGCTCGAATGTTTCCCGAGGATGCCTTGAGACAGGACAGAGAGCATTTCATCCGCTCTTTAAGAGTGTCTTCTAAGTGAGACCGTCCCTACAAAGTGGACTAGTGAAATAACTAGATCAGCCTTAGCCCGAGTGAACCAACCGTTAGTCCATTAAAGTGTGTCCATGCATGGTAAGTCAACCATGTTAAACAAGCTCTAAAAGCCGGCTCGTCAAAGAGAAGGAAAGAAAACTTTGGGACTCGGAAATGGCGAGGCTGACCTTCTTTTTTATCCAAGTGCATTGGCTAACATTTCTAATGCACCCATTTGGGGTTCTGAGATTGATCATTTCCGTCGTTGTTTTTTTCGCAATTCAACTCATCTTTGATATTGCATCGTTGCGCTTACTTGCGCCCTTTCATTTCATTAGGGAAAAGGAAGTGCGTGTTGGTATATCATTGAACTGAACTATTGGAAATAGTTGACATACCTAATCAGTCCCGGAATTCCATCAATCTACGCCCTCCCGGTAATTTTGGTGCGTTGAAAGGACCCTTATTCAGGCTCTCGAGCTCTGCTTTTTCTTTTTCGGTCTCCTGCTAGAAAAGTTGAAGTATCGTCGGAACTAGTATGTAGCACTTGTACATAGCACCAACCTTTGAATCATCGTCGGCAAGTTACTTTGGAAATGGAATTTTGGACGACTCTTCTCTTTCTCGCTTGATTGGAACTCGGATTTTCGAACAGCTTTGCAGTGACTGGTTGGTTGGTTGGCTGGCTGGGTGGTGAGTTGGTTGCTTGCTTGCTTGGCTGACGGTGCTCTAACGGAGGCGATTGGCACACATAAAATCCCGTTCAAGCGGATCAATTTTGGGGTTCCGGTAAAAAAGGAATCACAATTACATTCCCTCTTGCTATGGGAAATTTTGAATGGGATTGAGGCGACGTTTTTAGATTTAGGGGCACGTTTTTGAAATTTCTGGTTCTCAACTAGACAATGTTCTTCGTCATTCTGACAGCTCACATAAAAGAAATTGTGGAGACTTTCCGCGAAGCACATGTTTTTTACAATGCAAACTTTATTCCATGTCCCACAAAAAACTCGCTCCTGGCCAACTTGTCCTGTTCTTGGACCCAAGAAAGAAAAAAAAGAGTGAGAGGTAGACCCTGGCCCTCGGTTACCTTGGAACCACTTCATAATACGATACTATATGCCCAAGGCTGCCAGGCTACTACATGTATGATGAAACTCGAAAAAACGAGTTCATTCGCATGCCGACCCAGAGTTCACCCCGACAGATTTGAGATTTTCAAATGAGAGCTCTAGGCTAACCAATAACTAGACAGGCCAAGCAATGCGTTCACACCCCCCTTGGGAGAATGAAATGGACGCTCGAACCACGTGTGACAGAGCCCACAGGCCAAGTAGCGTCAAAAATTCAAATTCGCATCAAATATTGGTGTATTATGGTGACAAATGATGGTAATATTCCACCATCACATTCCATCAAAACACAAATTCAGTTAGAGTAAAAACGGAAGCATATGGCCGCTTGGTTTTAATATGAAAATAGATATTTTCATGTAAAATATTTTCAACGTTTCTACAGACGTTTGTTGTGCAGCAAACAAAATGGCATTCAAATCCGGGTCTCATCTTCACACTGCGTTTCATTTCAACGAGTGTTTAAGTATGCTCTAAATCAAGGATGACTCAACGAAGGATGTATTACAGAATACCACTGACGGCCTAGTTATTACAATGAAAAATCAACGGAACAACCTCTCCTTTTAGCACAATAACAGGCTGTAAGCCGTATTTCTGTAATTCGTCCTGAGAAATTAGGATCTCCTTGTTTTCTCCAGATTTTCCAACAAATTCCAAAATCAATAGATGTATAGTTAACAAAAATTTATAGCGACCTGATTATTCTCTTTGTAATAATTCAAAGTTGTTTCCAATATTATTGGCCAAAAACGGGCCCAAGGGGATTTTCAAAATCTTTTAGCCATTTTGAACACTTTGCTCTCTGGGTAAGCATTGTAAAGTTCAAGTTTTGGATTCGTGAACTTGCTTATCGCTTGATTCCATCTCCAGGCTTCATTTGAAGGGTCTCGCACCCACCATGCGTGACCCATTAATAGCTGATGCACCTAATACATTGGTTGAAAATGGAACCTTGAAATTTGAATGGAAACCCAACGATGTTGATTGTGTTGAGATAGTTTTACTTCAATATTTCTAGCAATACCTGTTGTGTTGATGTGGTTCATCCATTTAATCGGTCTCTATGTTTGAATTATTTTTTGCTTTTTTTCCAAAACCAAAACGAATATTTAATAAAATATTCCTATAATTCCAAAACCACAAAAACTTAATTTTCCAACGACCAAGGGAAGGAGTTCAAGGGTGTTTCAAATGCTTTAAACCCCCAATTTAGTTAGGACCTTCAATCCCAATGTTAAATGTTCCCAAAAAAATGATCTTGAAAGAAACTGATAGAATAGAATGGTTTCGTATATCCTATGAAATCGTTCCATTAAATGAAAAGGTGAAAAACAACTTTTGAAGAGGTTTGCGCAACTCTATCTTCCAGAAATGATGTCAAAACTACTAAGACGTCAAACTTGAGGAAAAAGTTGTTCGAAAAGGGCTCTAGCTTTCAAAAAGTATTCATTGTTCTTTGAATACAGGTGGTACAAATTTGTAATAAGCCTTCAAAATAGGTCAGATGCGGCCTACGTTACATACGCAAAGAATGCTCGCAAGTGGGAATAATAAGTTGCGCTATCTAATTCACTTGGCTTGCGGATTCCAAAAAAGACTTCCAGAATCGAACTGGATCATTACGATTTAGTTGTAATTCATTATTATTGAACTGTGGGAGCGAAACCGTCCAGATGCTCTTTCCATTTACACACACACATGGCACACGCCCTATCTAAGGCCATTACAAGTACTGTATGAAAAATGCATAAAACATTCCTCTATGCCATGATCTTTGTCTTTAAACTACAAAAAATTGTTGTATTCAGACTTCGATGCTTCGATTTTTGTGCGCTAGTGTGTTCAAAATTTCAAACAGCTTCTAATTCTGAATTCGAATCTTTCACGCTAACGGTTAAGATCAATCAAGTTCATAATGTTTATTGCGATAGTCTTTAACATTGGACCATGTTTGCGTTGATGAAAATTAAGGTGGAATTTTAGGTTGTGTTTTGGCTGCCATTCGAGGTGTCGTGTCCACTCTTCCCATCTCATTCCCGTCGTTTTGTTCCATTTGGCTGTCGTATTCCTTGATCTCGGTCGAGTTCCGCCATCTGTGGTCAGTGAAAAAGGGCTTATCCTTCAGAGATAAGTCAGGGAGGAGAATTGAACCGACGACCTATATCACACCAAGAATGTGCCTTATTCACTTGACCACTTCTCCCTTTTTGAGAACAGGAGATAGTTACTTCTAAGCATCTGCATAAAGTTTTATAAGATAAGATTTCGACATCAAAAAGTTTTATTCTGTTTCTGAAGATTACGTAAAAGGATTACAGACGCAATAGAAGTTTCAGTTGATGGTCAATCCTTAGGTCTTGCAAGGCTGATTTGCTCTTTTCCGGGCTTCTCCTTTTTTCAAAAAAAATAGCTTTTTAAGTAGGTGTTTCCTGGTCTCGGATCCTTCAACTGCCTTGTTGGTCAACTCGATCGATAGTTGACGAAGATTTTAAAATGAAAGCCAATAAATTCACTTCGAGCGCAAACCCTAGGCCTAGTTTTTTCAGTATTCTTAGAAACTTTTAGTGGCAAGTTTAAGTACAAGTCGTCAAAAAGCGAATCTTATTTGTTGGAAAACGATGTACAAGCACTCCTTCACTTTTCGATTCAGAAAAATACATTTTGACCATAAGCTGTCATCTCAATCCATGGCTGATGGAGTACTCTCATCGGATTGTTTTTTTAAAGAAATGGAGGTGCTAGTTTGAATCAAAATAAAACGCAAAAAAAGAAATTCAAAGACGTCATTGGAAGTGAAATTGTGTTCTCACAATCAAAGAGTTAGTTCCATCAGGTAAATCTAAACTGGTATTCCTTCCCACTTAGTCTTCCGGATGAGATTCGTGCGCCCAATTAGTTTGCTTGAGAGCCCTTGCAAACGAATTTCTTCTACCCCGAACGTAAGAAAGATGCCGCGGGCAAAGACTGATGATAATTCATGCGTCCCTTGAGTGCCTTGACCCGACCCAGCCCTTAGGCGTCCACAGATTTTCTTTTGCTGGCAACAAATTCAGGGTGAAAGCCTTTTATATACGTAGAGTACTAGAATGCAGGGAGTACATACGAATGTAGAACTTGAGTTGTGGATACGTACACCACTCAACGCACACGTGGGAATTGTAATCCACAACTGTCCTATTCATTACTCCAAAAAGACGGAACTTGGGCCAACTGGTGGGTGATATAAATGGAACACATTTATTTCATATGTAGTGAGACTTTGTAAAGTAGGTTAGCACTAGTTTAATACGTATACCTGGTACTCGGGTCACAAATCATGTTTGAGTGCAGATAAGAATACATACAAAGTAAGGAAACCAAATTTCAGAACATCATCGCGAATTGTTATCATGTACCTTTAAGTGTATCCTTTTGACTGGATGTTAACAAAACCGAACATACTTGGACAGATCTCTTAGTTGGCGTGATGTTCACTTTTTTCTTGAGATATATTTTTATTTTTTATTTTCTATCATTACTATTGATTCAATGATCCTAATGACGGTCCTGAATTTGTCCTTCTATTGTAGAATGTCAACGTTGGTGTGTGTGAATTCTTGGATGACTCGATTGGTGAGGGAAACAAAAAGGCAAATGCTGCTCCACCGTAATCTTGTCTCCCAGGGTCAGTCTCCGTTGACAAGCGCATCCAAGCTCGAGAACAGAGCGATTTGAGGCACACAAGCATGAAAAGAAGTCATCCATCATCAAGCATGGTGGGATCTCTCACCAAAGTTTGGCACTTCATCTTGGGAATAATGATGGTTTTGATGATTCTCCATGATGCCACCACGGAGAGGTTAGTCTCATCACCACAACAAACGACGGATCCATTTGATGGCTCTCAAGAAAATTCCGAAGAGGAGACAGGCAAGTGCTCGATTGATTGTTTTATTTTCAAGCCCCTCACAATTAATTGTGACTAATGTGACACCAATAACTAAAAGGAATTATTCCACCAGTTTTCATGAAAATAGACTAACGCTATTCACTATTGATTGAGTTGACTTGGGTCCAGTATGATGTTCATATTTTTCAGCTTTATTCAACCCTAAGTCAATCTCTTACGATCACTTAATGTAATTTAACTCATGAATTGTTCACCGTTCAGGTGCGAGTGCATCCCACAACTTTCTTGGGCACTGTGCAACGGATGTTTGTATTACGGTACGCCCGTGAATGGATGCAAACCCGCAATCCCTTCCCATGTTGGGTCTAAATCAGTGAAATAGAGAGAGCTTTGTGATTGATATAAAGCTTTTTCACGAACGAAAATGTGCAAAATTCCTACGTCCGACCCACCAAAGCAAAATAATAATCTTTATTGCGTGTTTTTTTTTAAACATTGGATTTACAGTGTCAATATTCATCCTTGGTTTGTGAGTTTTTTTGTTCAATTGAATGTACTTAGAGGGGCCCATTCTGGGTTCAGGTCGGATACAATCGGATAAAATACAGAGGATATGATCACTTGATGTGTGGACTTGTACCAATTTTCCATCGGCATCGATAGGATGGCAGTAAGAGTTTGGCTTTAGAGGGTGTGTACATACACTTTGGGGGATTCTGTGAAATCGCAAAGGGAGATCGTGACCGCAATAATTCAAAGGCGAAAGGTGTAAGGAGCAGACAATAGAGCCTCACAAGTTTAGACTGCGACCTAGCGAATTGAACATCACAAATCTTAGCGTAAAAAGGTCTCGAGGGAAGCACATTCTGCTGGCGATTGGACGGTACAAAGTGTATATTGTATACGTACTCTGTGAAGTAGCTAGGTGCTCTCTCTTTCTCATCAATATTCCATTACTGCGTTCCATTCATAACCAGAAGAGCATGACCGCAGAGGACGGCAGAGACGATATAACAAACGAGACTTGATACATAACTGCAAAATATATTCGAATTACATAGGAGTCGGCACGTTTTGAAGCACTACTTGCTGCATGCACGCACGCACATTTCAGGCATCATGGGCATAATTAATCGGAAGGGCAAAAATTTGCAGCAGGTTGTAGCTAGGTTCTCTTGCCTGTGGAAAGCATTCAAAATAGACTGGAATCATGGCGTGGAATCCGATTAGTTTGCTGCATTCCCGTCTATGTCCGTTCAGTCATTCGGCTAGCTAAGCGAGGCTAGCCACAGAAGAACGGTGAGGATTGTGGGCACCATTTTCTGTAGGAATGAAGATGCTCTCTACCTAGGGACCTCATTGTTCGGAAAAGTGGGCTTTGTAAGGCAAAAAGCTCATGCAGCGAGAGGGCTCCACAATAAATCCAATTCTCTTATCAGCGACGTGTGAGATTTCGGTTCACTTCATTATTGGAAAGGAGAGCATAACTTTTTGTCCTCTTACTTTTAGTAAATTTGTAAAACCAAGAAGCACTGAAAAGTTGACGTGAAATTCAGTGGCTCTTGGTAAAACGTACCGGTCAATAAAAAAGAGTCAAGTTTTGTGTGCTCTCACTGAGAACATAAGAGAGCAATATCAATTATCCGCGACCTCAAAAGGATTATTTGCCATATAAACCAAGTACCAAGTTTTCTTCAGTTTAAAACGATTGCATTCAATATATACGTGTGGGAATTTATACCCACTACACCAACCACAAGAAGACGGTCAAATGCCATTAAAGCCACGTGAAACATTTAGCAAAACAATCTGCTGTGTTCGATTTCGAAAGTCCATTCATTACTGGATGAGGTAAAATACGACCCAATGATTGGGAAAACTTCTTCTAAAATAACTAGTAGAAACCATTACGGAGAGTCATGCGATCGACAAAATTCTCAGTTGCAGATGGGTGGATAGATATAAGAGGTTCTCAGACCGTTTTTTGCTTTGCCGATGCATCCCATTACCGCTCTGACCATAACTCTTCTTTTTTGTTTGCTCCAATAGTTTCTGAAACTGTCATCGGTGTGATTGGTTACCGAACCGAATTGGAATGCGACATCCAACCCACGGCCATTAATGATCAGCTCCTTCTGGTTTTGTGGTACAAGGACGGTCACAACTCTCCGATTTACACGTGAGTCGTAACTCGTAACAGAAGGTCAACCCTCTCCTTTGAAGTTCAAGTGGAAGAATCCCAACATGAGTTGGAATTGAAGGGGAGTTCGTGTGGGTAACTTAATTTTTTGTGCCAACCTAAGCCAAAGCTAAAGAGAAGGGGCAAGGAAGGGGGAAGTAGACAGGCGGCTAGGCAGGCAGGGACCAGTTAGAAGCGAGCTAGCAAGCCAGTGAGCCAAGAATTTGGCACTCCATCTTCTTTCGCTTGCAAGAATTTGAGCTGATTTTCAAGTCAAGGATCAAAGGATCGGCTTTAGGCTCTCTTGGGGGGAGGGGGGGGGGGCATGTATGCATATGGAATGCCTCACCTTCAACCTACCGGGTACCTCAGTCATCAAGGCTGGAGACTCGATCCACCATGCTGTTGGCTCGCATATTTTCTTTAGTATGTAGGTAAGAACGTTCAACACACACTGAACGGGGTTCTTTTTTGCTCTCCTCTGGTGCAGATATGACGCTCGTGGGGCTTCTTCACTGAGTAGGGCTACTCATTATTCTGACGAGAAGGTGTTTGGAAATCGTGCTGTTTTGAAGGTCCCTCCCGGCGGAGGGATTTCAGGCCACAAAGTCCTTGATCCCGTGGAGGGGCTCATGGCCAAGCTTGTGGTGCAAGAACTAAGATTGGAAGACGAGGGAGTTTACAAGTGTCGAACGGATTTCAAGAAATCGCCCACTAAAAACTACAGAATGACCTTAAACATCATGGGTAAGTGAATGCAGAAATGAATAATGTTATTTGATATTCTGGCAAGTTAACACCTATTCTTTGGATGTCAGTTCCTCCTATGAAGCCAGTGATCAACGACAAGAACGGGCGCAAGCTCACCACGAAGCTTGGACCATTCAAGTTGGGCGAAGAGGTTGTTGCCACTTGCACCACATGGGGCGGTAAATATGAACTCATTACTTACTCTGTCTTCAACTGAGATTGTAACTTAATTTGTGGAGATTGAGCGTCTAGGGCCGTAACCACAATTCATCAGTCTTTCGTGGATGACGGCTGCTAACCATGCTGCCTGTACGAACATTAGAAGTCTTGATCCACCTCTTTGTCCCGAGCTAGTGAATGGCTGACACACACGGGCAATAATAAATGGTCAACGTCAATATATTAATGCCTAAACGTTTATGGATCAACAAAGAACAAGCCAACTTCATTGAACCTCACTCGTTTGGTTGCCTTCATTCTTGACCTCTTCATTTTTCAATCTATTTCCTTGAAACATCATTTCAAGCCCCATTTGGGCTTCAAATTGAAAGGATATTTGAAACGAGAATATACTTCCATCGCCGGATGGGTGGATGGTTGAAAGGCAGAGGCTCTTACGCGTACACGAACCAAGCCAACCACCCAATTCACTTGCACGCACACTCCCACACTCCCATGTTCACGTACTTCTCTCTCCTCAAAGGTTCACTCTTCGCTCTTTCCTCTTCTTCTGCTTTTCCGGGACGAAGAGTCTCCAAATTTCTTGTGCCTCCATCCTGTTCCGTGACCTGATGCATTTATTGACAATGATCGGGAAGCAAGCCAGAATTTAAGCAGGCAAGCACGCACGCCTAACGACAAGGTTTCCAAGACCAAAAAGGACAGGAAATTTAGATTTGGGGTCCTTTGCATGCCTCTTTGGCCTTTATGGGCCATGAGTACAGAAATTCATTGCTGCTTTCCGCTCTGCCCACACACACCCCCCATTAACCAAGAAGGTTCCCGCCAGATCTTCCGCGTAGTTTCGTCGTTTTGGATCTTGGCGTCTCCCCGTTTCCCATCTTCTCTTTTTCTTTCTTCTTGATTCGCCGTTTGGCCACGGCAATCAGCTAGATGGAAGCGGCGAAACGTCTTATCCCGTTCAAACTTTAACCGTTGGGAAAGTCTGCTTGTACTTGTTTTTGTCTTGGCGGCTTTTATTGTTGTTATGTAAACCCTGGCCACTCGTTCTTTGGTCAATATCAAAGAAAAAGTCAAGCGTTCTGTTCTTCCTGTCATGAACCAAACAATGTCTGATTACTTCAACAAGACTTGAGCGGGAATAGTTTCAAGTGGCCAGGGGAAAATAGTCCGAAGGTAATTGAGCTGCCTGCTTGCCTACTTACTACCGTGCAAATGGGTGATCAAAAGAATGAGAAGGAGCAAAATCCCCGAGCTCGAGATTCGGTGGCGCTTTTTGTCCGTGGACCTCAGTTCGTGGCAAGATATATATGTATGTCAATGTGCATGTGGGCAAGATAAAAGAAAAGCAAAAAGGGAAAGAGGACGAGAGCAAGAAAGGAATGAAGGAAGGAAAGAAAGAGAAGCGAAAAGGTCCAGAAGGTCGATGCAATGCATCTAGTGGTAAAAGTCGAACCTTGAGAAGCCACTCATCTATCTTCATACATTAGAGTCTGCACAACCACACATGCCACCGTCCGTCCGGAGTGCAAGCAGTCAGTCAGTCAACCAGTCAACCAATGTGGGCTAGTTAGGAGCGAATCTACCATAGAATTGGCCTCAGCCCTCGATATCTCTGAAGAGTCAATGGAAAACAGCCAACCAACCTGATTCTTTGCCTGGCACGTCCACCTTCACATATTGAGCACTAATGTATTAATCTCACGAGCCGTGACCGATTTGCAGTTTCTGAAAGTCGTGTTAGTCTCGAAGAGAAATGACATGTCATTGCCCAAAAGTGTAAAAACACATTGGCACATTCTAAAATCTTGATCGTAATCGCAACAAAATCACCTCCACTCATTCCTGGGTGTTCTTGACATAGCCAAATCATCGTAATGATTCCAAATACATGTTAAATCAAATGACAGCTATGCCTTTTGGGCTTTTTTTATATTTCTTTTGGGATTTCCTTAAAGCTTTTCAAGATGTGATTATGCATAGACCTCGCTACTGCTGGACTGAGATGGTAGCTTCAAAATTTGTCATCTTTGCTCCCATTCAAGAGAATATCTTATATTTTACAGGAACTTTGGGTTATGTAACAAGAAATTCGTCTACCAATTTTTAGTTTAATCGAACAACGGAGTCAAAAGTTATGCTTCTTTGAAGTTCAGGCAAGCGTGGGCGGAAAATGAGCTCGTCCTACCTTTGTTGCAAGAAGATCTTTCAACAAGAGGTAGCATGAGCTCATTTTCCGCCTTTGTTTGCCTGGATTTAAAAGGCGTATAACTTTTGACTCCGTTGTTTGATTGAGCTGAAAATTGGTGTAGAAACTCCTTGTTACATAAACCACAGCTCCTGTAAAATATAAAATATTCCCTTGAATGGGAGCAAAGACGATTAATTTTGAATCTACCATCTCAGTCTTGGTCTTTGGCTGGTATTATCAAGGTTGTGTTGGATTGATAAGTGCCGATGACTCTGTCGGTCAAGGTCTTGCAAAATAACAGATCTCAACTTTGGTGTAGTTACTTGTATATAATTATGTAAACAAATTAAAGAACCCTTTCTCAATTTATAAAAGCCAAAAAGACATACTTGCTAATGGCATTTTCAGCTTCTAACTACAACACAAATATTTGCTTTAGAAAGGAAATTTTTGAAATGTCTTTCCCCAATAATTTGTTTTTCTTCCAATATTCGTTTAAAGAGTTCCCAGAGGAAGCCAAAGTAACTCCTGCCATATAGAGAAGAAATGAGCAAGTCCTGTCCATAAATAATCTATTAAGTTAGCCCAAGGTTAGGAGGGAGATGTTATTTCTTCAAGGATGTGCTCTTGTTCTACTGTAGGCTGCCGTTCTTTCATTTTTCTTACAAGGGAAGAAGCTGGGGTCTCTTTGAGGTTCCAAAACGCCAAAAAAAAGATTTATCAATCAGTCTTTGAGTGTCGGTCCAAATTCTCATTGCTCAATAGCCTATTTCGAATTAACTTGTCCGATTGTTTCTCTCAAGCGCAGAAATAATTTATCTGGATTGTTTGCCTACTTTGTTCCAGTCATGAATCTTGACTTTCCTCGGATTTAGGTCTCCGTAAAGCTGATAACTGACGTTACTGAAGTAGCTCCAAATCCAAGAACACATTGTTTTCCATTGTTATCCACAAATGTTGTGGCAACTTAATGCTCTTGATACGATCAGGGGGAAGCAATCAAAACCAACAAACAAATAAGGAGAATAAGACCATTTGAAAAGGGGCTTGAAATCATGTTTCAACATGTGATAGTAAGAGTCAAATGTATTAGGATATTAAAAGTTACGACCATAATGGCACAGAAGAGTAGATGAGCCACACAGTGGGAAAGTTGCAAAGCTTTGCCATTACCTACTTGCCTCTGGTCGTCATATTTCAGTTCAAGGCCTCAACTATTTGACCCAGCAGATTTCTAAGGCTTCGTTGTTCTTTCCCTGGAGAATAAATTGAGTTGATGTTGCGTCTAGGTTTTCGTTGAGCATGGCAATGTACAGTACAGAAACATTATTAATATTGCCATTTGTAGTACAAAATGTGTGTGGCGGTGGCGATGGTGGTGATGGCGAAAGTGCGCACTAAGCCTACAATCCCACGTTATCATTAAGGCATTGTTGACATTTCCTCCTTCATATATCACTACTTTCTTTCTTTTTCCTTGGGTCTTTCTTTCATTCAGGGTCTCCATTTCCTCGGTTGACTTGGTGGCGCGAGCACACACTCGTGGATGATTCGTACGAGGTGATCAATGGGAAAACTACCAACACGCTTCATCTCCACGGTGTCCAAAGAAACGACCACAATCAAGTATTTACTTGTCAAGCCGTTAATAACAATCAGAGCATTCCTGTGTCCACTTCACTCCGACTGGACATTCTTTGTAAGTTTCTAATGGAAACGGGCTACCTTTTCTCCAATATATTTCTTTTTCACACATTGCTACGGCTCCCCCGGGGTTTGGCTAGCCAATATTGATCCTTCGAACTCAAACAAATTTTGTCGTGTTCCAGTTCCACCTTTGACCATTAGCATATTGCGAGACCGTGAGCTGGCCTTCTCAGCCGGGCGAGAAGAGGCACTCCATTGCCAATGCAGAGGTAGGTCAAAGCAGAGGACCCACAACACTGCTCGTCCTTAGTACTCTCTCCCCCTATTACTATCAAAATGATCGAATCATAACTCGCACTGTTTATCTATGTGTTTGTGTATGCGTGGACAGGGTCGCAACCAGCGCCCATTTTTCGATGGTTTGTGGGCGAGGTTGAGCTAGACTCGTCGGAACGAGGCATGACCATGAGCATCGAACTGGAAACAGCCACCACGACAGCCATCCTCCACTACTTACCCAAAGCTGAACATCATGGGAAATACTTTTCGTGTAGAGCTACCAACGAATATTTTCCCGAACATCCAGTTGAAGTTGGATACATCATCAATGTCCAATGTAAGTTCTCACAATCAAACAAACTTTTGACTGGAACATGTTTTAGGTGACAAATGCTAAGAACACAAGCGCCTTGTTGTGCCTTTCAGATGTTCCTACGGCTGTGCTTTCATATGGACCTTCATTGAATCCCAAGAACATCAAAGAAGGCGATGACGTCTATTTCGAATGTCATGTCAAATCGAATCCTCAAATCTACAGTGTAACATGGAGACACAACGTGAGCAAAACGATTTTAATATTTGAGAACGAATTTTGTGACTTTTCCAACACAGCAAATTCCGCCCTTGAGGAAGAAAATAACTTTCCTGAATTGAATAAGATGCCAAGAGATGGTAAAGTGTTCGAGATCTTGGAATGGAGCGTTGGAAAGGTCCGTTGAGATGAAGCTACTCTGTGCCCCCTGCACTTCACCAGTAAAGTGTCCTGAAGACCAAAAACAAATCTGTACAGCTGTTCTTCTCCATGTTCGTGGAACAAAAAATGGCTCTTTATTCTCTGACTCTTTCTCTCTCTCTCTCTCCTTCCCTCCGATCTCATGAGGTTGATTCATGGCGGGATCGAGACAAAAGCACTCAAGGGCACTGTTGTTGTAATGTTCTCCCTCCGCCATTTGGCTACGTTGTGTTCACTAGATGCTAGTGTTCACTTACGAAAGAGAACGAGAGGAACGATCGAATGTGCATGACCAAAAAAGCGAACGATCTGTCTCAAACATCTAGAAGTGAATAGACTTTGAATGAACTGATCAATGGCTGAATATCATATGTACTAATTGTAAGGAAAGCTTACTATTCCAATATGAAGGGACGGGCAAAAAGAACCAATAAACATGAGCTTTTAGTTACCAAAAGTTGTAAAAAATACAAGCTGAAAATGAAGTATGAAAAAACGATTTTTTTTGGGGGGGGGGGGCGGATTTTTAATACCGCTACAAGGAATGGGATTTCCTGTAAAGAGAGTTAATGATTAATATAGTTTATAAAATTACCGTTCATATGAAATTTGATCTACCAATGAGTTACTGTTGGCAGATCTATACAACCCTTGTATAGTAGGTTGGTCCGGAATAGTTTTTAAAAATTTGTCCAATCCTGCTTTAAATGCTGTTAGAGGATCAGCTCCTACATATTCCCGACGAAGATTAATGGGAAACAAATTGAAAAATGAAGGAGCCCGATAAAGAAGAGAGGAGGACTTCATTGATCGAACTAGCCTGGATTCCTTTTGATTTGGAGGTGCTCTCAAAAGGCAAGTAAAACCTCTACGATCACTACAACTGATCTCAAATCCTGGGTTAGGACAGAGCCCATGAACGCTCTTAAAGACATACAGTATCAGATACCTTTCATACGTTCTCTGAGTACTGTACAGCCCTAACTTCTTGAGCCTCTCCCAATACGAGAGCTCTCTCATTCCTGTGATGTTCCTAGTAAAACATTGGCCAAAAAATGTCAAAAATTGAAATAAAACTCAATCAAATACAAATTGCACAATTTCATAGACAAATTCTTGTGCTCTTTACTAGTGTTGAATATTGGCTTGTCCTCTGCTTCTGTTTTTTTCAGTCTTGAAGAGCAAAATTTTACATTTTTTTAGTTTCTAACCAATCCTACCTTTGCCAAAGTGTCAAAAAGGTTCAGTTTAAATTTCGGTTGGATTGTTCAATAGTGATCTTTTTATTTAGTTTGATGAAAAGGCAGAAGAGAAATATTGGGTTTGGTGTTTTTTGAAAACTAAAGGACTTAAGACCCGCTCCATTAGAGGCTTACAAAAGATCAGCTTAAACCCTCTACCGCGTGAAACATAGGGAAACTATTTATTTTGTCAAAATAATGAATATAAAATACCTCTCTGGCAGCACTGGCTAACTTTGACCACAAGAGACTTTGGTGGCGACGGTCTAAGCTGACATTTTGGAGGCCTTCAATTTGCTTACCTTCAATTTGGGAATACAGTCAATGCTTGTCATTAAAACACTCAATATTAGGATAGCTCTCAACCTCTCACAAAAACTCATGTTGATGCTGACGGAAAAATATTCTTGAATTTACTTCAGCGTAGTGACTAAACTCTAAGACCATGAGAAGGTCAATTTTCAAAAGGTCTTCAGTTTCCAGTTGGAAAGAATGCCTGAACTTAACTTAATTTTTACAATAAAAAGCGCAAAAGGCGAAAAGTGCAAAGAAACGAGTTCATCTTCCCAAAAATATCTTTGCACTTTTCGTCCCTCCGTCACGAGATCTGTTGTCATTCATGTAAGTGCCACATTTGTCTGCAATAATGCGAACCAATACGTTAAATGTTTCAGGGAAAGTTCGTTGACGAGGATTTGGCTCGTGGAATCATTATTGGCAATCAAACATTGGTTCTTCAAGCTGTGGCACGTCCCTATGCCGGCCTGTACACCTGTGTGGCCTCCAATCAAGAAGGCGATGGAGAGAGCAATGCTCAATATCTCAACATAAAATGTATGTCATAATAGCTTTATTTCACTTGGGCTCACTACTTTACAATATCTGGCTTTCATTGCATCTTTTGTTTTATGCATCCCACTCTACCTTGTTCGCATGAAGAGCAGTAAATTCCCGTATATCATGCACTTGCTTCGCATTGTTCATGGTTTTGATTTTGTTCCGATGGATTTTAATGGTCGTCGTTTAGGGTTATTGGAAGAGCACGCAAAAACCTATGAACTTTTCTTCGCCACAATATTGCCTCATGAAATCTCTATGAGAAGTGCAGAAATTCATTTTCAAAAATGAGGCGGTCTATTTCCACAACCTGGACTACTTTCCCAGCGAGTAATTTCATTTTGTTCTTTCCAAAAGACCTTTTTAACGCAAAGTAATGATAAACCGAAAGCATTGACGGTTCAAATTCAGGCTTTTTGCTTGTTTCTTCAGGAAAAAGGGTTAAACACCTTTTCGTAACAAAACAGATTTGTAACAGCAAGCTCAAGCCTGTCTTATTTAGACCTCAGGATTTTGTTGCTAAGTAAAAATACAATTTTGGCGGTTCACAATTTTCATAATCTTTGAATGTTTTTTCGGATGATTTTTATCAGTTTTGGGAAAAAGGTTCGTATGTAAAAAAGTGATTGCACTGAGCATAGAGGACTGGAATTCAGTGGTCTATGCACTGAGATATTAAGATAACTTTGGGGATGCGAGAAAAAGCGGGATAATTGAATTAAAAATAGAACTTGATGACGTTATACCCATTTGAAGTTGTGTGCCAATACTTCCGACCGACTCTGTAGGTCAACATGAACGTACAATTGTGGAAACTGGCTGCTTTAAACATATTGTTTGATTTTAGTTGCTCCACAATGCCGTCAAGACCAAAGGGTGGTTTATGGGGCAGCCAGAACGTCCACTGCATTAGTCTCATGCTTCGTTGATGCCAACCCGAATCCAGATCAATTTCGATGGCAATTTCAGCCAACTCCAAAGAACTCGGAAGGAATTGGTCGCAAAAATGTGGGCCTAGTTGACATCAATCGAAAGGATTTTACCGTTGAACACGATCATAGTGTGCTAAGTTATATTCCCGACAACAGTGATTATGGAACTGCTTTTTGCTGGGCTGAGAATTCCGTGGGCGTTCAACGTGAGCCATGTCGGTTCAACTTAGTTCAAGAAAGCCCTCCAGAGCCATTGCGGAAATGCTTGCTAAAGAATGTGACTTGGGAGGTACGTAAGTGTACAGAAGCACATGACTCATGAGGTTCTCTATGTAAGTGGACTCGAAGCTCAGACGTTAGCTACCTAGACAGTCAGATTTTTAGCCTTGGCCGAAGCAATACAACAGTAAAAAAATGATGATTGATTTGCAGGACTTTTCCATCGAATGTGCGAGTGGTTTCGATGGCGGCCATGAAGCTCAATATCATGTGGAGGTGTATGAAGAGGGTAATCATTTCCTTCGTAATTTCACAAGCCTCGAGCCCAGATTCCGAATTCTGCAACTGAAACCTGGCCAATCATATGGGCTTCTCTTATATGCTTCCAATGCGCTTGGAATGAGCGCGACCCGTCGATTGAACGCCTCGACCATGCCCTTGGGTGACAAAAGAACGGCGGAAACACGCTCTCAAATGTCGCCCCCCGCCGAGGTCGTGGCCGAGACCGAGTCTGGAAAAGGTCAAGAAGGCCTGGAGCGGCACTCGGCCAACCCTGGCCTGGCCTTACTCCCCATTGTCGCCATTTTAGCGGGAGTGGCCGTGGGTTTGACCTCGGTGGCCTTAGGTGTGATATTGTTGGTACACAATAGTCGCACTGATGAGGTTATGGAAACGGACGAGGGGTTTGCCATTTCGACGGCCACCACGGACAATGACCCGAAAACTGGACCCAGCCGATATGACGCACTTTATACCAAGGTTCCACGCGATGAAGTCGGTCTGCAAGATCACCAACTTTCCATTACCGGTAAGATTTTCGTGATTAGGGGACAAACTTTGGCTAAAGATCAAGGTTTTTTTTCGTTCGCTAGCCTCACCGTCCGCAGAGCAGCAATATTCCACGCTCTCACCGAACATGCTTCGAGAGAAAAATGGCAAGGGTCAACCGTATTCCTTGGCAATCAGGCAACCTTTATCCAATAGACTCCATATGGTGAATGGGAGCTCAACTTCTGGAGTTGAGTTCGTTGGTCCAATCCAGTCAATTCCAAGCGGTCAGTTACAAGACAGCCCTCATCTCCAAGGTTATCCTCAGCACCACATATACTCGTTGAATCACTTTGATGACCAAGATACAACGCCACCACTATCTTCACCGGAGCTTCAAACTCAACCTAGTCAATCATCCCCCTCCCCAAAGACGGTGCATTTTCAATTACAAACCGTGAGAAAATATCCCTTTAACAAGTTCATTGTAGTGAAATATCATTTTAAAAAGCGTCCTTGTTCTTTCTGTCATAATATTTGTTAACTACGTACATAGTTAAGATTGGGTGGAGGAAACCAGTGTTTGCTATACAAAGTTGGTGAAATTTCTTTTGCCTATTTTTTCAGCGATTAAATCTGGAATCAACGGAACCTTCATTCATGAAAAACGGACCTTCTCCCCCGCGTGCCAAAGGCTGTCGAAGGGAGGAGCGTTGCTGTGTCCATGCCAATGGATTGGCAGAAGCAACGGCTCATGATTTAGAAGATGAACCTCCACCTCTTCCTCCACCCTCCCAGTATGCCACAACCAGTCCAGTAATGAGCACTCAAGATTATCCGTTCAACAAAAAGCAACAACATTACGTAAACGAAGCTCCCAGCGGACTTCAAGAGCCTGTTTTGGAAAAATCGGTAAATACGCACCAAAAATATCATGAGTCATGACTAGGACTCGGATAAAGTTGCTAAATGGAACATGCACCAAAATCTTTTCATGGTCATTTTATTCAAAAACAAGCAATTTTTCGATTTTTTTTCCCAACATACACCAACTTTTGGTATTTTTTGCCTTGATCACTAAAATTCTGCGAGATTTTGCTCGCAATACAGTTTTACACGTACTTTTTCAGGACATTTTCAAGGCATTAATGTTTTTTTTTAAATTCTAGAATAATTTGTGCAAAATAAAACTGATTTCTTACGGAAACCAAAATTTAAAGAAACCACAAACTTAAGACTACAACGTTTTGAAATTGGTCGCAGTACATACGAGCCCAAGCGAGAGACAGATTGACCATATGAAGTACACTTGTTCAGTCGGAAGTGAAACCTCTCGAAAACAGGAAGAAAAAAAATATTTGCGCTTCTGAACCGACCGATTAAGATAAGCTTAAAAGTGAGCAAAAGATGTTGTTTGGATTGACCAAAAAAATCCCGAAGACAAAGAGGCTTGAAAATTCTGAATGGTTTTCAGTTTATCTAATATATTTTTAAAGAAAAATTACACCCTTGATTGTTTCAAAACACATCTCCAAACAAGCATTTGATAATTTCATTGTCAAAATCGCACAAATTCTCATTTCAAATGGAAAAGACAAGACTCTGTCTTATTTGGGCGTTTTCTCAACAATACCACATCCTAAGGAGTACCGAGGTTTTGAGCTGCAGGCTGATTCTTATCATTCGTACTTTTTTTGATCATTTTTCTTGAAAGATTTTTTCTTGGAAGAATGCTGTCTTGGATCGAAGTTAAAATTGAAAACTTTTTTTCAGTTTGTGACATTCTGTTCGCCAAACTTGGAAACCAAATCATGGGACGTGGTCAACGCCACACGACTCTAAGAGTTACATCGAAAAAAATTCCTGAATATTCAACAAACCTGTGATACAAGAAATAAATTAATCCTAACACCTTCTTAAAGTGCTGAATCAATCATAGATGAAAAGCAAAATATTCCAGCGACTCTGACAATTTTCCACTCCTTTTTGCACCTTAATTTGGTAATTTTGGTTCAAAACCGTTTGCAAGACAAGGTTACGATTGAAGAAAATAATGCGCAAAAACAGGGATTTTGCATACATTGCACTTTCAGAAAAACAAAATACAGAGTGCACCCTCAAAATTACAACTCAGTTTTCGTATCATAACTCACTTACTAGTCATTTAACCAGAAGAAGCTTTACATTTATACAAAACCAGATGCCCACAAGTGAAAATCTTGATGAATCTTACTTTACCAAAAAAATGCACTCTTTCATTTATAAATTCAGAGCAACATACTCATTTTGTAACGATGGAATTCAAGGCCTCGAATCAAGCCTTCCACTGGAGGTTGCCAAGAACCGAAGACGTCACTAGGTGGTATTTGGATTTGAATACTACAACTAGGAACTTTTTTGCCGTAGCTTGATAGCTTGAGAAATCCCACCATTAAATTGAAACCAGCACCTACATTTTGACTATACGTGAAATTGAGCAAGTTCAATGGGCCCTGTCACCTGGGTTTTAATTATGAAATTGCCATAATTCATTGTTATTTATATGCACCTTTAAGGGTGCATTTCTTTGATCTACGCTGTAAACGCTCAAGTTGATCGTCCCAACCAAATTCACTAAAACTAGTGGGAAGGTTTCTCTTGCCGTTGGACTGAGGTCATTCACCATTTGAGAGCATTTCTTAGAATCGTACAACAGATCTCAGATTCCTTGGAATCATAGGACCCAACACATTGGTGACTGGAACACTGATGCTTGGTCTAACGCTTTGCAGAAGGACCAGGAGCACAAGGTGAATGAAGTTACCGGCGAAGTCCTCAGTGCATGGTGGCCACAATAGACTGACTGGATGGAGTGACTCACATACCTGTATAGTTTCGGCGGGCGAATGAAAGGATGTTGTTTTGGCATGTTCGTCTCTCCACTTTCAGCAAGCAACCCTCAATCGAGAATGGGATCCGATCCTTGAGCGGGTCCACCGTCGTTATATACGTACATACAGTACATAAACGCTTCCATCTCACCTGAATGAACGGACAATGGACTGTGAAAAAAAAAAAAAAATTGGCGCGCGCATGACTCACAGGTATGCCACCCTCTCTACACTTTAGACTAGTCGGAGAATAATAACCATAAACTGCAAACGCCACGCACAATAATTGTCTTGTCTTTATTCAGTCTCAATTTCATTGGCCATGACGAGATAGATGTGGGAGAGCATCTAACCATTGAGTACGCCATTCAATCGCGGTCATGACACAATGACTTGCGTTCATGCTACGGGTGAATTCAAGGGCGTAGTGGTGACCACGGCCATCACTTTAACACTCCTAGTGTCCTCGTGTTTTCCTCCATTTGCCAGATCTCACGACGCCAGAGCAGCCATAAGCCTGATACCAGCGTCTTCCTCCACGAAAGAGCCGAATTGGACCGATGGGAGAACATCGCCACATTGTGTTTACCTGAAGCAAAGTCAGGAATTAGATTGCCTCTGTCCTGACGATTCGGATGGGTTCGTTGACGAACCAGATCTGGCATCTCAAAACATTACCGAGGCGCCATTGATAACCATCACTCAAACTGAAGCAGTATTGTTTCCCAACTCAAAAGTGCTCGCCATGGCAGGAAATGGTTCTGTGGCTAGTGTGAAAATTCGATCTTGTACCGAGTTACATTTGAAACTTGATTTTCAAATTTTAGACCGCCCATTCTATCGTCTGAGGATCGAGGATGTACCCAAAGTCACGATTGACGGCATTACTCTGATTCAGAAGGATATGGTGGACATTTGGTTCCGAAATGTCAGCACCAGCCTCACTTTGTTAGGAGGCTTTGAATGCCTTCAATGTCAAGATGCATTTGATTACCAAAGCGACGCAAACATTGAAGAGTCCGAAAAACCGCAATTAAACATCCACATTCTAGACAATAACAACGTCACACTAAAAAATATGTTTGTCAGCCACATGAAAGTGAAAGTAAAAGTTCGAAATGCCCAGGAAATGCTTATTCAAGATTCCTATTTCTACGCCTTGCCCAAAGACTCAATTGAGGTGTTTCATGTGCCGAAAGTCATTATCCACCATTCAGAATTTCATCGCACAACCAACAGCTCGATTCTGTTGAATAAAGTGAATGAACTTTTGGTGTCGGATTCGTTGCTAATGCGATCCGCCATTGAAATCCTTTCCAATCTCACGCTATCCAATTGGACTTGCACAATTTCGCCGCTGGATTCTCCGTCCGACGTTCTCAGTCCCGAGGAGCAAGAGACGTGCTCCAAACACAAATTGCTTGAGCCGCATGGAGGCGTCGAATCCCAAGGAGCTCTCGTTTTGGCGCTGATTTCATCCATTTTGCTTATTGTTGCGATCGCTGTGTTGCTCGTATTAAATAGGGTGGGAAAGCTGAATCAATATTTGTAAACTATGGATTAAATGCATCTGTCAAATTCCTTTTAAGCCCAAAGGTTGTTTTTCTTCAGTTGGGAAAGACTTAATTGAGACCAACATTTCAATCCCACTAATCTTTTGGTCCATTGCTCGTGCAACAGAGACTCTTCAATTTGAATCTAGTTTTGACAATGTTCAAAAATTTACGCTCACCCGTACCTACCGGAAGGGAGAAATTGAAATCATTAGACACTTACGCAAACAAGCCCACTTTATTCAAATCGACTTGGCCCTCACGTCAGTTAATAGAACCAGAACATGTCCATCGCAAAGAGAGTCGCACTCAGAGTGGATATGTACTGTAGGTGCTTGGTCATCAAAATCAAAGACATGTGTAGATGCGAGATACTCGTGTTTTTGAGGGACAACAGCCAAAAATGGTTGAATGAGCGAGTCTAAAATTTTCGAGAAACGTTGATGTTAGTTCAGGCAAAACCTTATCCTGTTTTCTGTCCAAGCAATGAAATAAGATTTGTCAAGATTGTTACCTTGACGAGGAAAAAACATTGGAACAATAAGTCAGTAATATGGAGACACGGCGGAAACATCCGAATGTTAAGGCATTGGCACTGGGGTTTTAGGTAAAGGCTGAATATGAACCTTAAAAAGTCCATACCTTTAAGGGTTCATCAACTTTTTTTAGCAATCGGAGCAAGAAGAAATATCATTTTTAATCTAGAGTATTAAGTCAATTGATAAATTTACTGAAACCGGACTCTGCGCTTAGGGAGCAACGCCTTGATACTGAGTGTATGTAAAGTATTAAGACGTCTTGACACAAAAATATACCACAGCATACGCACAACAATGCCAATCCAATGATGCAAACAATCAACGGGTCGTAATATCTTTAAATGTTTCAACGAATGGACGTTATTTTCAATTAGGACTGTTGCTTACTCAACTCTGCTTGTTCTATGATTTGTCTTTCAAAGTCAGACGGTGAAACTAAGTTCTTCTTCCCATGTGGAGGTTCACCAAGTAGAAGGACTACATCATCGTAGTTTAACGTCTCTTTCTTGAGCAATTCTTCGGCTAAAACACCCAACTTATCCTTGTGTTCTTTCAGCACGTTTTCAGTGGTTTTGTAGGCTCTAGCAATCAATTGCCTGGCCTCCATATCCATTGTTGCGGCCAGTTTTTTGGAATACGGTCGCTTCCCACCATCATCCTCAAAAGATACAAGGCCAACAATGTCGTTGAATCCATATTGACGAATTTGGGCATAAGCCATTTTGGTGACTTTATCAAGATCATTCTGAGCACCAGTCGTGACTCGATTGAATGTGAGCGATTCTGCTACTCTCCCGCCAAGAGCCATGCACATTCGGTCCAACATTTCATCGGGACTGAACAATTTCTTGTCTTGTGGGGTATATTGGGCAAAGCCCAAGGCCATACTCGTACGAGGCAAAATGGTTACTTTGAGAAGAGCATCCGTGTGTTTGAGCATCCAACCCACGAGCGCATGACCTGCCTCATGATAAGCCACAATCTTTCGTTCAGCTGGAGCTAAGACGTTGCTCTTCTTTTCAGGACCCGCTATGACCCTCTCGATGGCATATTCCAGATTTTGTCGCCCCACTTTCTCGCATTTGATTCGAGCCGCATGAAGAGCTGCTTCGTTCACCAAATTGGCCAAATCCGCTCCACTGAATCCGGGGGTGAGTGTGGCCAATCGTTCTGAATAAGCAGATGGAGTATCGTCAAGAACGATTCCTTTCATGTGTTGCTCAAGAATTTCGCGTCGTTCAATCAGTGAGGGATGATCGATTTCAATCTTGCGATCAAAGCGGCCGGGTCGGAGCAAGGCCTTGTCTAAAACATCAGCCCGATTCGTCGAGGCCAGCATAATAATGCCTTCTTTTGAAGCCATACCGTCCATTTCAACCAGCATCTGATTTAACGTTTGCTCACTTTCTCCCCCACCAAACCCACCCGCCCCACTTCCACCCCCACTTCGTTGACGACCAATGGCATCGATTTCATCAATGTAAATGATGGCGGGTGAACGCTTGCGGGCCTCTGCGAAAAGACTTCTCACTCGAGCGGCCCCTAGACCACCAATCATCTCGATAAACTCGGAGCCATTCATTTGCAGAAAAGGCACATTGGATTCATTGGCCACTGCTTTGGCCAACATGGTCTTCCCACAACCCGGAGGACCAAACAAAATAGCTCCTTTCGGTGGTTTGGCTCCAAGCTCTTTGTATTTGTCCGGACTCTTGAGGTAATCCACGAACTCTTTTACTTCAATTTTGGCTTCCTTCATGCCCGCCACGTCGGCAAATTTCACACCTTTGCCAGTTCGAATTTGGGGATCAATGAGGGTGAAATCAGCTTTCGTCAAGCCGGAAAATGGATTACTGAAACCTCCAACTTTGGTTCGAACATTACGGAGACCAATGAAAGTCAACGCCATGAGAATCACCATCAGACCGGCAAAAAATAAGGCCGATGTGAATTCGACATTGCGTTCATATTTGATGGACACGCCTTGATTGGGCGAAATGCCCAATTTCTTTTCAGCTTCGCGAATGCGATCCTCTACATTGACATTTTCGGGAATCTCCATGATAAATGAGGCGTTGGCTACTTTCTGGCCTTTATAGATGGCATCGGGATGGAGGACGACTTGGGCTCGATGAGCGATGGGGATGATGACAATATGACTGACTTCTCCTTTGAGTAACATGTTATAATAGAAATCGTTCCATTGCACGGGCTTGGCCCGACTTCGCTCGGCATCGCTCCCACTGGACCCGGAATTTAAGAACAAGAGCGTCAAGACCATGGCCACGACTACGCCTGAAAATCAAATTGGCATTCATTATGATGAGCGACGCGTCCCTCATTTCCATGCCTTTCCCCCAACTCCTACCACTTACCAAACTTAGTATTGGCCATGGCTCGCTCGCGTTGCTCCTTATCCGGATCTTCAGGGTCAGGGTTGGTATTATTTTTGCCGCCTTGTTCAGAGGGCGGACGCGAGGCCCAACGTGAGACATCCGTATGGAAATGTCGAGCACCCGTTCCCAGTAAGCCCCACACGAGGCGCAAGTTGGAATTGGCCAACAAGCGGTGCCAAGCCCGCCATTCACTCCGACTGAAGCAAATGCTGGCAGCCACACCAGCTATGGGTGTCGGGTCTGAGGCCATGACTGTCGGTCTCAAAGTCCGCCAAGAAGTCCCGGCCGGGCCCAACCTGCTCGAGGCCCCACCACCGAAGACACCTCGGAAGCGGAGAACCACGCCCGGGGCGGATTGCATCATTCTCATCGATCCGTGCACCTAACAACGTAACTAAGAAAGAAAGTAGACTGAGCTAAAGAAGTCTTTAGACTGAGCCGTGAACTCGAAGTCGGTCTAAGGCGCACGAACTTAAGCCAACGGGCTTCAACTCTGGACAAAACAACCTATCCCAACTATTCACCCGATCCGGAGCCCGGAGCCTCCAGGTTCCAGGCTGGTTTGAGTGAGGTCTAGTCTAATCTAGCACGAGCGAGCACTTGAATGAACTTTCCAAATCATGGAAGGACGGACGATCTTTCGGACTAGTTCGAAAAACATGACAGTCTCTTTGTTCAGACGGTTCAGATGGACAATTCAGTGTGTGTTGTACGTAAGTAACGTTGTAATCACGGCCAGTTACGAATGTCGCTCACCTGACATCTGTGAGGTTTGTTGACAAACATTCAAACTTGACCATAGGAGAGCAGTGCTCTCAGATTTGGGTAATACACCAAATCTAGGTAATTTTCGACCCCTTTTTGGTTAAAAAAATCGTCATTGAGGAAATTACCAAAACGCCGAAATTTTTGGGTAATTTTGAAGTCCAAGCTCTTAGACAACTAAAAATTTTGTTCATGCAAAGTAAAATTTTGCGAAAAAAGTCTGAAAATTTTAAATGTGTTTCGAGATTTCAGTGCTACCAATTTTGATTCAGAGTTTATGACACTTCCTTAGGAAAAGTCTGATGGGACGAGACGGGATTTCCAATGGATGAGACCACCTGATGCCGGTCTCAATTGATACAGCTCAGAAGCTCGCATCAAGTCGTTATCAAGTAGTCAGGGCTGGGGAGTAATTGTAATTGCAATTACAATTACGTAATTTCAATTACAATTAAATGTAATTGTAATTGTAATGAATTACATTTTTGGGCCAAATAATTGTAATTGTGATTAATTACATTTTTGGCCATGTAATTGACGAATTTTCAATTACAAATTACCGGGTTTTTTGCGAACTTTTTAGTACCGCTGCAAGGAATGTGATTCCCTGTAAATTGAAGGATTTCTCCCGACAGCTTCAATCCGACCCCCAACAGGATTCGAACGTACGCCGTCTGGGGAAACATTTATACTCGGCTCTTAAAAGAACGCATTAGTACGCGCGGCCACTCTGGCTTCCTTGCAATTACTTTTCAAACCCTTACTTCTTCAAATTAACCTTAATAAGGGTCATTACCGGACCCCTCCGATCAGTTTTTCCATTAAGGCCAAATTCATACACTCATACACTTTTGGTTTCATCAAAATTTAGCCAAAGTTCGGTTTCGTACTTTCACAAAAGCCTAACATTTCCAGTTTCTATCAAATTTAATGCATGATATTTCGTTTTGCTGATACATCTTGAAAACCTACTGATTTTTTAAACTACATTACTATACTTCAAAACATTTTAAGTTTAATATGGTCGAGTGAGTAACACTTCGTCAGTTCTGCTCCAACTGCGGGGAAGACTCCACTTGATCAGGCGTACTCTTGAAAAAATGAAGAAAAGGTCAACAGATCCGCATGGTGCACTCAAGAACAAGCTTTGTTCATTATTCTATTTCATGTTGCAAAATCGTATGTTTCCAAGTCACCAACTCATTGTGTAGCCTGATTGCCCAAAAGATTTTCATGGAAAAGGCCGACAAAAAATGTATTTTCATTCAAATAGACCATCTAATCATTGTTGGCAGCATTCTTGATTATAGTTAGGCAAGGACCCTCCAGCACTGCCCTAGGGTCCTTGTATAAGGCATAAAATTCAGGGCAGCAGAAGTAAAAATGTTCAGGTCGGTAAATTTACAAATAGGTATTCAATGATAAAATAACATTGATATGAGTGTACGACATACATGGATCATATTTTCTTTGTCACTAATAACCACATGATTCAAAGAATATCACGTAACTTAACACTTTCAACGCAATAAAAAAAATTTGATTCTGAATGCTCTGAAGTGACGTAACGGGTAATTTTGCTAATATCAATTGATACTTTGAGTTTTCACTTGCAAAACAATTATTTTTTCATCAATTTGCTGTCAATGTGATGCCACTAACAGGTAGCTTTTGTTACAATACACACCCAAGCTATGATGTTAAATACTTTTAAACTAAAATAGCTTTTGACCATGATTTTTGTGTCAGGAGGTAAGGCTTTTCACAACTAAGGGCAGACAAATGAGGTGCAAAAATAAAGCTTTTAAACATCGTCATACTTGATAAATGTGTATAAAGTTCGTGTTATTTTCTGGAAAAGAAAAATATGCCTTGTGGTTCTTAGCATAATAATTTTGATATTTAAGCCCATTCATACACTTTTGGTTTTTGTAAATCACTCTTTCATATTAACCTTTCAGGCATTATAAGTTGCCAGTTGGTTTGTCGCTATTAGAAAATGGCAGATCTGTTTATTTTTCTTCGTTTTGAAAAGGGAAAAGTGTGAAAGAGACGGAAGGATTGTAATTGACATGTAATTGGCAGGCGCACGAGACATGTTTACAAAAATCCGCTTGTCAGCTGCCTTTGTTCGAGGCGTGTCAACAAATCTCAAATGCTGTTCCTTCTTGTACATACATGAGTGTTGTGACTTCGTATTAAAACTGCTTGTATTGATCAAAGCAAGTAACAAATGTTAATGACAGATCACGGGTTCTAGAAATTCGATGCTTGAGAAATAGTAATGATATATCGATAAACAGGTACCAGATTATTTAAAGGATGTGGTTCCTAACAACCATCTAAGTAATTTCCAGATCATAATACAAAAGTATGTACATGTGTAATGTTTAAATATGCTGAGGAGGGAGATGTTCTTTGGCAATTTAAAGCTAATTTACGTCCTTCATGGTGCTGACATCACTTGAAGCTTAAACTTAATGCTTATGTTGGAAACTACCTGTTTACTATACCGGTATTTCACTTCTTTTAGTGAAGTTATAGTGATAGTTATACTATCACTAAGGAAGGGCATTGATTTAAATTCACATTTAATTTCAAGAGGCTAGAGGCAGTTCTTTGAAAAATGTAGAAAGGAGTAAAATTTACAATTATTTTTTTCCATTGGCCTTCCAAAGAAAAAGGTTGGTAGTGCATTTATCTAACTTCTTCATTTTTTAAAGAATTGGCTTCTGGGCACTGCGCAAAAAAACAGTGCATTGGACATTTTAGGCACTTAGGTTTGTCCAAAAAAGATGAAAGACCGTTTTCATATTCAAAAATATGTGTATCGTGGGAACTGTGCTGTGAGCGGTTGCCGCATGAAATCCGCTAGATGGCGCACTTTTTGACCATACTCTGTTATTTCAGTGCTCTACTCGGGCCCATCTTTTCATATTCGGTGTCTTAGTCACCCCTATTAGATCCATCTACACGGTGTTCCGACTGGCTTTTTAGGTTTGAATCAAAATACCCAAAGACACCATGGCACTTTTTGGACCCAAAATTCAATGAGGAACAACTTTACTTTTATTGTATTATACAAGATTAGGTCCAGGGAAAAAGTTATATACCTAAAAACCTATTAAATATAACATTTTTTACAAACTATTCAATCCATATTTAGAGACCATTTAGTTACCTTGTGAATTCAAATTGAATAAAAATTCATTCAGCAACAGCTGAGTTATTTGACTTTGAATGGTCCATTTTTGACCCCAAAAAGCCGAAAAACGCTAGTTATATGAAAAAACAAATCCTCAAAATATGAAAAATATCACTTAAAATGCACTTAATCAAGATTTTTGGAAAGTTATTTTCATAACTATTTAGAGTACGCTATGATGTGTGTTGTGCCAAAATTACAAATAAAAATGTCTAACCGAGTCGTATCCAAAATTACGATTTCTAGAAGGACCATGTTCAAAATGGACAAAAATCGAAACTTGAAATATTAACCGATTTTTTCAAAACTTTAAATTATTACCCAACTTTCAGTGTATTTGATACTGCAAAATTTTTATTGGAAAATGTATTTTAAATGCCTTTTATGTGACATTTTTTCTTATTTTGAGCGTTTTCTGAGCTAAAGTTTAGGTTTTAGGCTAGTTCGATGTGATAGAGTACGCCCTGATAATCCCATTTTCCCACATGGGGGCGTATGTCTATATGTCAGGAAAGACTTACTTCTTAGTCATGTACAAATGTCGAATGGAGAAGTAGAAGTTTTGATTTGTCATATCAAGGCCCTTGATCTTACGGTTGTAACACTGTATCGGCCACCTTCTTGTAGCTCTTCTTCATTTCTGTCAGCTCTCCAATTCATTGGAAAAGAGTTAGATCGAGAAGTTTGTTTTCGACTCTTTGTTGTTGGCGACTTCAATTTTCCGGCTAGCATTGTTGAGTGGGAGGTTAGTCCGGATGGGTACATTCCCATTTCGAAAACAGCATCGCCGTCTTTCGAAAAATTAGAAGAGTTTGCGATCTTGCCTAATCTCTCTCAACACGTTGGTGTTGCAACCAGAGCAGAGAGTGTTCTGGACTTAGTTTTTTCCAATGACCCTGATCTGATCCAGTATGTCCATGTTGCCCCATGTAGCCTTTCAGATCATCACATTCTTGAGATAGGGTAGACCATTACTCAAAAGCCGGCGAGCTCTAGAGTTAAACCTGCTCAAAAGGTGGGCGTGGCCAAGTTTAAGTTCAAAGATGAACACTGGCCCCTTATTGTTGAAAGATTAGGCGAGTTGGACTTGACTTCCATTTTAAAGCAGGAACCATCAATAGATAAAGCTATAAATAAGCTAATTTCACTTTTTGACGAGGTTTGTTTGTCCATTGGTATTCCAGAAATAGTGGCAAAAGGTAAGCCATTGTCTAGAATTCCAAAGTTAGGAAGAAGTTGTTCAAACGGAGTTGTCAGCTTTCGAATAGACTTCGACTTACTTCAAATCCATTTGTTGTAGCCAGCCTCCAAAGCAAATTGGATGTGGTCCAATCAAAAATTAGGGCCTCCATTGATTCCGATCAGTTAGAGAAGGAAAGTAGAGTGATCCAGGAGGTTAAGACTAATCCAAAGGCGTTTTTCTCGTTTGCGAATACAAAGAGAAAAATGAAGCATCCTGTGGGACCTTTTGAGGTCGGCGGTAAAACCGTCAATTATAGTGAGGTTATGGCCAATATCCTTGGAGATCAGTTCTCAAGTGTATTTTCAATTCCAAAAAGGGTAGTCAGAGCAGGCCATGATTGTAGCAATGTTTTTGATGAGACTGGCATTGATAGTCAGGATAATCAACTGGAGGATCTGGTAGTCCAAGATCAAGATGCTTTTGAGGCCATCAAGAGCTTAAAGCTCTCGAGTTCTCCTGGACCTGATGGTGTGACATCTCAGTTTCTGATGAAATGTTCACAGATTCTTGCCCCTGTTTTCGCCTACTTGATGCGTTGCATCTTAGATCAGGGCAAGTTTCCCTCCTCTCTAAAAGTAGCTCATGTCGTTCCAATTTTTAAGGGCGGAGATAAGTCACTCCCTAGTAATTATAGGCCCATTTCTCTGACCTCCAGCGTTGCATAGGTTTTTGAGAAGATTATGAAGTCCAAGCTTGTAGATTATTTGGAAGTCCATGATTTAATTCCTTCTGGACAGCATGGGTTTCGAGCTCATTTTAGTACAGTAACCCAATTGGTTGATCATATTGAGCAAATCATTGAAGGGCTCGAAAGCCATGAGTCAGTTGATGTAGTCTATCTTGACTTTGCCAAGGCCTTCGATAAGGTAGATCATGGTCTTTTGCTCGATCAACTCAAAGAGTTAGGGGTCCAGGGTAAGGTCCTGACTTGGATTTGTAGTTTTATAAGCGAAAGGAAGCAAATAGTTAAAGTCGAAGGATCTTTTAGCGGCATGTATGATGTCAAGTCAGGTGTTCCGCAAGGTTCAATTTTAGGTCCGCTCTTGTTTATTCTCTTTATTGCTCCTCTCCAGAAGTTTAGAACAAAAGCCAGTATTTCTTCATATGCTGATGCCACAAAATTAGTTTGTGGAAGGAATGGCCAGGACTCGAAATGTTTAGTTGAGGACTTGGAGAAGGTCTACTCTTGGGTTGGCGAGAGTAACATGGCATTGAACGGGATGAAATTCCGCACAATGACGTATGGGGCGTCAAAATTAGATGTACCACTCAAAGACAATAGAGGTTGTGATATTGAGCAGGTATCGTCCATGAGAGATTTGGGAGTTGTCGTCCAAGATGATGGAAAGTTTGATGAGCATATCCAGTTGAAAGTGGGGAAGGCATTTCAAACTTGCGGCTGGATCTATCGCACTTTCAAGTCCAGAGATAGTATTACGATGCTAACTCTGTTCAAGTCGATTGTTTAGCCGCATCTTGAATATGCCTCACCCATTTGGGCAAGGAGTTCAGCAGGTTTGCAAAAGGTCGAGCAGGTCCAAAGATGTTTTACTAGGAACATCACAGGAATGAGAGAGCACTCGTATTGGGAGAGGCTCCAGAAGTTAGGGTTGTACAGTACTCAGAGAAGGTATGAAAGGTACCTGATACTGTATGTTTTCAAGAGCATTCATGGGCTCTGTCCTAACCCAGGATTTGAGATCAGTTGTAGCGATTGTAGAGGTTTTACGTGCGCTCTGAGAGCACCTCCAAATCCAAGGGATTCGAGGCTAGTTCAATCAATGAAGTCCTCCTCTCTTCTTCATCGGGCTCCTTCATTGTTCAATTTGTTAACCATTTGTCTTCGTCGGGAATATGTAGGAGCTGATCCTCTAACAGCATTTAAGGCAGGATTGGACAAATTTTTAAAAACTATTCCTGACCAACCCACTATACAAGGGTTGTATAGATCTGCCAACAGTAACTCATTGGTAGATCAAATTTCATATAAACATTAATTATTGAAACTATAATAATGATTAACTCTCTTTACAGGGAATCCCATTCCTTGTAGCGGTATTGAAAAATCCGCCCCCCCCCAAAAAAAATGTTTTGGTTGGTTAGAATTACAATTATTACTATTTGCAACTTAAAAACGTAAGTAATAGCAGTGATGCCCTTTCAAGCAATGAAAGCAGATCCTATGTATTTTAGGTTTTGTGACGTGTGTCACAAAAACATGGAAGTGTGATTACGTAATGAAGAAATCAGGAAAATACACCTCAGGGAAACAAATCATTTCAAAAATTAGTGTCAGGCACAACTTTTAGTGATTGCATTTCAAAAAGTTTATTCTGTATGAGTTTTCCATATTCTTTTGCATAACTGCCTACTTACCCAGGGTATCATTACCTTTCAATGTCTTTGATATTTGATTGACAGCCCATTTTTTCAATCAGAATGATGTATGGCTCAAAAACATGCCCGAAAAAATACTTTTGTGAAGCCAAAATAGATGAAAAAATGTTTTTAAAACTAGTTGAAGAGGGCCTAAAAATGGGGGGAAAATGTAATCTTACTTTATCTTTGCCTTAATGAATTTGTGGAAATGGAAGCATGAGAAAAAAAAATAATGTTACAGAAGCATTTCTGAGCTTTTATAAAATCAGAACCAGTATTTTTGGCAAAACTCGATTATGTGCAACTCCCTCTGTTTTAAGAATGTTGGCCACGACTCAAAATCAGTTACGTTTGTGGTGGGCCTTTGCCTTGTTGTGGTTGCCGACCCTGCTTATAGTGCTCGAAACTTGTATTTTTATGTTGAAGTTTATCTTCAAAACTGAAAACAATAGTCATCCTGAATAATTTGTCATGTTTCCCCAGAATTCGCCATGGATGAATGTGGTCAAAAGACCTTTCACCTTATATGGAGGGCACTCCTGCATGCAAGTAAACTTTTATCTGTGCTTCCTCTCCTTCAAACAGTTCAACGAAAAAAATAATCATAAAAACAAACTGTGAATAATAACACATTAGACATCTAAAAATTGTAAAGAAATTTCTTTACAATTAGAATTCATAACGTGGACACAAAGACCCCAAAAAAATTTTTTTTCACCAGATTTTTTTTATTTTTCCACTTGTCAAATTTTTGAAAGCTGGATTCAAAATGCAGGTGCATCTATTTTAAGAATTAAAGCATAGATGTCCCTAATTGAAAAACACGATAATTGGAGCAATTGTATCGTTAACATTATAGTAACTCGTAATAACAGATATGTTCATGGTAGGTCTGGTTTCCACTTATGCAATCAACCATTTGTGCTAGTACAGCACGAACTGAAATTAGCAACTCCAATTGGTTCAAGCAAAAGTCAATCAGCAAAGTAGTTGAATCACGCAAATATCTGTCGTTGGCTTAACACTAGATTGACCAATCTGAAATTTGAATGTGAGGCATTATTGGAAAACAAGATTAGGGGTTAATGGAAGACTTGTTTGAACAAACATCACAAAGCAGCACGGTATGAACACGACCGCTATTTCCCAAAGTTTTATGGGTACCTCAAAAGTGAGCTATGCTTGACGGGAAATCATTTGATTTGGTTTGGAAGACTGGTTTACATGTATACTACTAGCTAGGTTATAGATTGTATGGAAGACGGTGTTACAATAATGTTGTTTGGCTCGTTAAATGGCAGAGGCACTCGCGTTTCCTTGCGCCTGAAAAGGGTTTGTTTGCCCCTTATTCGTGAATGGGTTTGCCGCATTTTGGGTTTGGGTGACCGGGATCTGTGAGGGTGCACTTTGTTGCACGTAGGTTTGCCGAGTGCAACCTGTCTCATCCTCTTCGTGGTTCAACTGAGTCTCCTTGGTAGCTTTCATCTCAAGAGTTTCTTCGGTTGGATTGACTCCCGGCTCGCCATACACTTCATAAGTTGTTTTCTTGACGTTAAATTTTCTGTATAGCCCATAACCAGCCAACAAGAGGAATACCGTGGTAAAGAAAACTCCAGCGGTCACAAAAGGAGCAACGTCTTCTCTCATTACTTGAATTGATTTTGGCAGACAATGGCTCTCTGGGCCCCAATCCCCTTTGGCACGACGAACAAACGGTTGAAATTTGGAATTCCACAAGGTCATATTTCCAATCAATTCCTCATTCACGTTGTACAATTTCAGAGGACCCTGATCTTCTCCATGTTGACATACGTAAGATTTGCCCAACGGCGTGAAGTAGTAGTTCCACGCCTTGGGAGTCTCTAAAACAACTGGACCTCGGTAGGTTGCGTCTCTGAAGATATCCAGGGATTGATTATATTTTAATAGAGCTTTGTTCAAGTAATACGAATTCCCTTCTGGATTTTGGGTGAAAATCATGGAAAAGTTGAAAACGCTCCAATGCATGGTCAACACGGCAGTATCTCCTTCTCGCACACATGAACCGGATATTTCTGGTTCTTTGGGCAATTTCACAGTTACGGTTTGGACCCCGTATCTCAGAGTACGGTAATCTAACTGGAAAGTGCATTCGGTTTGAACCAAGATGCATGGAGCGCCTCCCAAGGAATAAAGAGTATAAGTATATTCTTCAGGTGCGGTTTCTTGGCCTGAGGCACGGGGTCTTCTGTCCACGAGTCCAGAGTGTTCGGCATCGTCTGTTTCCTCTGGCTGCAAATATAACCACTTGTCAAAATCAGGTCATACGTAAAGAAGGTAGCGACAAATTTCTGAGGACACTTACGCTGAACAGTTGCTTCAACTCGGGTGGAATATAGGCCATTGGGGCGATTTCTGAACTGAGGACGTTGTGACCCATTAGGGCTAAAATAGCAAAGACACAGAGGACCAATAAGTAGAAACAACATTCTTTCTCAATTTTCTGTGTAAGAAAACTGACAAACTCTTACCTAAACCCCCTGTCAGAATTACAAATAATTGCCCCATGTTGAGGTGGAAGCTCCTCACATGATATGTATTCTGAACCAACAGCTGCTGTTTGTCTGTAGTGGTAGTGAAAGCTCCAAATAAATCGATGCCATCCTCAAGACGGGCCGGCTCAAATTGGTTTGCCCCCATTTCCCCGTGAAAGACCAGCCTTCTTTGGTTCCAAGACTGCTCTTATTCAAGAAAGAAAGCTGCGAATTGAAACAATTTTAGGAAAAAAGACCTGCCAGGTTCATTCTTCATTTAAATAGGGTAAAACAGAGAAGGAAGGGACGGTCCGCGCAGAATAAGTATAGTGCTTGTTTAAGGGTTAGAAAGGATTTTTTTATTTAACATTTAAGGAGTCATGACATATCAAAGCCGCTTCAGGTTCCATGTTGGTGATTCAATGATGTTGTTCGTTTGAAGGATTTTACATCCAAATTCCTCTGACGTGAAGATGCCTCGAAAGGGTGATATTGAAAATCAAAATCAAGGTTAGGCTGGGGCTAGACCGTTGTCGGAATCGTCCTGGCGGTTAAGTCTCAAGAACTCTGAATCGTTGTAGCACTCTCTAAAGAAAGAAAAACAAGTCCAAGTCAATCCCCTCTTACTTTCTGATACTGCGGAAAAGTGCTCGGAGTTACGTTCACAGTTGCTCGTCATTGTCATTTCAACCGAGTACTATGAATGCTCAGTTTCATTCCGATCTTTTCCTTGACTTTGGTTAAATAAGGGCAGGACAATTATACAACTCACATCTCCATTGCGGGTAATGAGGTCTCCGTGCAATGATTTTCCACTCGCACGTGGCAAGTTTTGTGGCATACGAGAGAGCAATCACGACAAACATATCCTTGTTTTCCAAGCCGAATGGGAATACTGCTTTGACAGACTTCACATATCGTGCCACTGCAAAACATAGAGACAGCGAATGAGTAAGTTCTTTCAAAATGTTTTGCAAAGTATTCCTCATTGGTTCCAATACTTGATTATGGCAATGATTACTCACCCTTTGACATGTTTGGCCACAAAAATGTGGTCCATGTAAACATGTAGTTTGACTCCTTTTCTCCTAAGCTTGCCTTGCTTTGCCATTTCGTATGGAACCAAGTAAGCCCTGCAATTAAACAATTCAGCAAAAAGACCTCTCCACATGCAAGAAGCAGGACCAGAGACACTTTATTTGCGTGACTGCTTTTGACAAACCTTTTGATTCCATTCTCCGTACATTCCAAGATCAAGGAGGATTCCTCGTTTAAGTAAGTTCGATTCGACACGTTACTGATTCCAGATAGGTCGCTTTGACTGGATCCGTCATCTCCAAAATTGGGCACATTCAAAATAGAAGCTGCAGAAGAAATATGGACTTGATCAAAGGTGACGATCGATTTAAGTCATCGATTTAATCGAATTGCATCAATTCTCTGAATAAATGCCCAAGGTACAGTTTGAATATATCGGTAGCATTATAGATGATTGTTCATCACGGAGGGCTTTCTTTCGCCGTTTCGTTTGCCAATCTCTCTCATTATAACCTGTTTGTTACCTAGCCAAGATAAAGGCTCTAAATTAGTAGATGATTGACCCATAATTTGGCGATTAGTTATTCTTAGAGCTTCAAGAACATGCACAATCGTCAATCCTTTTTGGGGCTGGGGTGGGATTATTTTTTGTTCGTTTTACAGGTTTGGTAGAAGTAAGGCAGGCCAAGAAAAATAGGTCAATCATTAGAAAAAAGGCAAATAAAATGGCCCAATCTTACAATTGCCAGCAATTTCAAACTTTTTTAAGGATTTTTTGAAATGGAGGGAGCTCTTGTATTTATTCCCGTCCAATGGAGGGAACGGGTCAAAACATTTTCGACCTAAAAAAAAAAGATTTTTGGACCCCGGTTGGATAATCCGTTTTTTTCAAACTTGTTGTGGATTTTTTTTTTCTTCATCTTTCAAGAATAATTAGACCAGACTTCAACTACGTAATCATCGGTGAGATTATATCAAAACAACTGAAATCGTTATTGCCAGGGAACGGCGTTGATTGTCTTATTGTCACTTATTTCGTTTGTGAACTTGAAGCATGTCTTGGTGCCCTAAAATTCGCTCTGATTTATGAAGAGTTGAATATTTCCAAAGAAGGAGAAAATATCACTAGCGTTCTAGACAAATATCTCCCAATTGGCAAAGAAGGATGCAGAATGTACTAGCTAGTCCGATCGAAAGAGGATGTCCTCCCAAAGAATTGCGCATGACTGCTTCACCTCATTTGGTCCATCAACAGAGATTCTTCTTACCCGATTGCCAACTACCCGAGAGAGCTCCCTTCCAGCTTCCCAAAGTAAGACTGCACTCGCTCATTGAATCAGAAATTGAGCACGATAAGGACGAGGAAGACGAGCAAGAGGAAGTAGGAGGAGGGGAAGATAACGCTGAATTGTCTCGTCGGTGTCCATGATGCTTGATGTTGGTTCGATAACGGCGAGGGTGCTCTGATGACCGTCAGGATAGGGTGCGCATTAGTAAAAAGGAGTAACGATTATTGTGGTTTGGATGTAATGAAGGGGACGGTTTTGTGGATCAGAAACTATGAGTGCTGGGCAACAAATGTCAAAAAATACGAAACGGGACTCATTTCAAAATGCTCGGGATCAATCAATGTATTAAAAGATATTGCCATATTTTCCTTTGCTCTAGATAATTCACAACTCATCGTAATAGGTTCTAGTCTACGGAATGCTTCACATTGTTGTTAATACTGATTTCAAGATTCGTGCAAATGTTTACATAATTTTCGATCAAAAACGAAACCGAAGTTTTTTATATACCATGACCAACACCTAACTTATGTCTAACATATTAACTAAAGGCCGCGAAGGTAAAAACCAGATTGATCAAAAGGTAAACAGTTATGTCAATAATCCAAAAAAACGAATTTTGGGTATAAACGTCCTTTAATTCCAATGCCCTTTTAATTTTTTTCAATTTTTTTTTGCTTTGGTCATAGCCAAATCTCATTTCAACGTATGTTGAAGTCTGATTTCAACATGTGCTATAGTCTGACTTCAACTTGTGTTAAAGTCTCATTTAGACATTCTGGAAATAGGCCATAAGATTTTCGTCGCAAACAATCGAAATTGGTCCATATTTTGCTGGCTTAACCATGTCAAAAATTATCAGGCATCCTTGGGTCAATCTCAATCTCTTTTTACCTCCGGTTCTGAGCTCCATCAATGATCTTCCGCGGTCTGACGAAATTGATCGCTGCTGATATTCTGTCTTTGGACTAGACCCATTCCCTAGCGTGTTAGTTTTCTGATGATCTTTACAAAGATGCTGTTCCAAGGAAAGGGATCTTGCAGTGGCACTCAAACGATGGCGAAGCGATTTGATCAGGCTCTTTTTTCCTGTTCTCCGACCGCGAGTTATGATCGGGCTGGTATCTAAATACAAGAGAAATTGCTATGAAATAAAAAACATTGACTTTAACTAAATCCAAACAGTCAAAAACTTTTTGTAAACTTTTACTTTTTCTATACTTATAATATTTTTGATTTTCTTTTTGTTTTCTTCATCCCAAAATTTGGAGTGTCCACAAGTAGCGGTTAGTCACTTAAATATGTTCTACACTTTTATCCAGATATAACTAAATCTAACACAAAGAACTTTACATACACGATACACAAGTATTATTTTGTGCAAGCGTATTTGTGATGGTCCGAAAGTTCCTTTAAGCAAATTGTGGCGATACTTTTGGTTTCGGTTTAAAAACTAAAAAAGGGGGGTAAACCTTATCCGGTTCCTTAAGAAGTGCATTCCTAAACAGACCAACGACTGGCAAGGCATTAGTATTGAATTAACTACAATGGCGTTACTGAAATTCAGTGCACGCTTTGTACTGATTGAGTAATGGCACAGCATTTTGCAAAAGCTGTAATCATAATGGATTTTTTTGCTATCAGTAATATACAGGGATAGTCAGAGTTAGTGAAACACACGTATTGTGAAATAACTCTAGTAAGAAGGTCAATGAAAGCATTGATTTAAAAAGTTGTTTCTGATACAACATATTATGAAATAATGGAATATTACTTATGTCCTCTTTTGGGCCAAATCACCGCCTCGAACGACTTGATATCAATGCCACAGTTATTGTTTCTTTTAGACATCCTCCCATCCTGCTTCCACTAGAACCAAAAGGTGTCCTTGTTGCCTTGTTGGCCTTTTTTTACGATTCAACCAACAGTTGTGGGGACAAATTTAGTCTTTGGCCATCTTGTTCATGGATCAAGCCGAATTTGATGTGATCTTGAAGGTAATGGCCTTGACCAACGTGCAGTACTATATTTTTTTCGGGAAAGTATTTTAGGGTATCTTTATTTAGTTATTTTTTCGGGAAAGTATCTTAAAGGATCGTTATCTAGATATTTTTTTTGGCAAACTATCTTGAAATATCTTTATCTAGATTGTTCTGTCAGCAAGCTGAACATTTCAAATTTCCCGCAACAACTTCATGGGAGCAATCGTATCAGATTGTTGTGCTTCTCGGATTACATTTCTAAAATCACGATTCATGGTCAAGGCAATCCTTCAAAAATTTAGTGAATTCACATCTAATCTCATCTCATTTTATACATAGTTGGTCGTCCATAGTTCGGTGAGGATAGCTCTTCTTTCCTTTCACCACTTTTACATATCTCTGAATGCTTTTATATCTTTTGACAATATTTCTATGATATCTCACTTTGTCGTATTTCAGTCACAAATAATTATCCGGAAATTCGAACCTTTGGTTCCTTTGGATATCGTCTTGTGCCAAACATCGTTCCGACGAGAATCAAGGAAGGGTAGAACGAGACCTTGCTGCATAAATCCCAGCACATAGACACTTTTTTTGGAAAACTATTTTAAACTATCTTTGTCTAGATAATGTGTTCTCTCAATCTTTTGTTTTAAAGCATCCGTTATGCATTGTTTAGTATGCATTATCCCAAAAAGTATCTAGATACTTTTCTTCATAATGCATAAAGCACAAATAATTTGACATAATGCATTATGAAGAAAAGTATCTAGAAGTATCTTATATAGATACGTTTTGTGAAAAGTATCTTGAAGTATCTTATCTAGATAGTTTTTTCGGGAAGCTATCTTGGAACTATCTTTATCTAGATACTTTTTCAGGAAAGTATCTTGAAGTATCTTTAACTAGATACATTTTTTGAGAAGTATCTTATTACTTTTGGAACTCCATTGCAAGGCTGAAGTACTACTATCTATGGGATGATATTGCCTTTCTGTTATCGTTGCAACTATGGATTGAACCGAGCAAGTTCAGCTGGTTGCATATTGTCACTTTTTATTTCACTTTCGTTTCCACCTTCTTAGAATATACATCTCGTTCCAATTACTTCTTTCGCCTTACTTCTTCCACCCTTCCAGGATCATGCGATGGCGCAGTTGGCACGTACGGATTCTTTAAGTACTGTCGTCTGCGGCTCATGGATCAAGCCGCTTGATCTAAACCGTGGTTTTCATCACCATTGGTGGCGTGATTTAACCCTTCGTGGTCCAAGTGTCCCCTGCGGTAGTCCGTGGTCCCATCCATCCGGAGTTACCACGTGGTGTTAAGATTTGGTCCCGTCACCTCGTGTCCGTGGATATCTTCGCCGTTTTCGTCAACTCCTTTGTCACGTGAGCCACGTCCGATCGTGAGGCGGTTCAGATCTTGAAGGCCAGTCGAAAAGGATTCAAATCCGCTTTGACTAAGGCCAGGAATGTGGCCGAATCCGCATTCGAAGATTTCGTCGAGGGAGATGATCCGGTAATATTAGAAACTTTCATTTATCACTGGGCCGACCGGTTACAGAAGTTTTCTCACGCCGAAGATCAAGTCGTTTGCCATTTGGCATCCGATGTCAAGGATTCTGATCCAGCCGTAGACGAGCACCTTACGTCAATAGTAAGGGAGTAAGGGAACAGGGAGACGCCCTGCATCGTAAATGCTGCTTTAAGCATGTAATGTACTTGGTTAGACATTTTGGGCCGCTTTTAAATACACTTTAATATCATCTAATCTATGTTTAAAAATATCAATGTTTTATCGTAAATCATTGACTTCTAATTCTAAGTGGGAGATTCACATTCAGCTAGTGTCCATGAAACGTCGGGACTGCCACTTACTATCAAATGCCTAGCTGCTTGCTTCGATTCCCGTTTCCTTTAACAAATCATGATTATAGTACCCCTTGCGAGCGGTCATCCGAGATCGAGACGGAACTCTCGCATGTCCATGATCAGAAAAATAAAACACTCAAATGTACGAGTGTGCATCTTGATGACTTGCGATTGCCTGCTACTAATATGTCCAGTCAGACACCAAAATTTCGCACCTCCTTCACTCGTAAATTTTTGGCAAGTCGGACACTCGTAATTTCTCTGAATCCGCACAAATTGTGCGGAGGTTAGAATTGCCAGTCAAGTCTTTAAAATTATCAAACGCTCCATTCAGCCAGTTTTCAAATGAATTTATATAAATCATTGCAACTGTATAGGCTAATTTTCGCAGAAAAGTATTAAAACTGAGTATTGGCAAGCGCAACGAAGATGTTTCCAAAAATCCGCTCGTCAGCTGCCTTCGTTCGAGGCTTGCCAACAAATCTCAAATGTTGTTCCCTCTTGTACACGAGAGTTGTATCTTAGCACACAAATGGCTTTTAAATATCCAAAACAAGTTCAGATGACAGAGCAATGGGCTAAGAAATAAAATGCCCAGAGTTTAGTCATGCTAAAGCAATCTCTGTACTTTTTTATTATGATAAAATGAAATAAAAGTGATGTGGTGAAAAAACTATCTAAACTACTACCAGACCAAAATACAAACGAATCTTCATTTCTATTGTATAAATATAGTGGGGAGGGAATGTTCTTTGGTGTATTTCAATTTAATCTACAAAATCATGGTGTTGTAATTATTTGAAGCTAAACTTTAAACAAGAATTCCAATATTGGAGAGCACATTTTCGCAAAATTAGATTTCCTTTAGTGCGATCTTCATCCTAAGAATCTTAGTTCATGTTTTTTAGTTAAGGCATGTTAGGTTAATTTAGCAACATTAACAAAATATTAACTCTAACATAATATTTTTGTTCTTACTAATGGGACACTGCAATCGCATGCGTTTTCTTTTCTTACCGCTGGAGCCACCACCCCAACTACAATCCGCCTGTCTTAGCTTGGAAGAAGCGAGAGTGCTTCAGTTAAAACGTAATAAATCCCTCCTGTGAAAGGCCTTTTGCCAAAATGAGAACAGAATTGACTAGGGTAGAGACATATCTAAGTCATCAAACAATCACTCTCAACATTGGTTGACAAAATGCCGAGCATTTTACGATCAAAACGATAATGATGATTTCACTTTTCCTCACACTCCAGCCTCAGCTGCCGCGTCTCGTCTGCCTTCAAGAAGAGAGCGAGCAATTTTGAAATTTCCCGCTAAGGTAACGGAGCGCAGACTGGCAAAGTAGGGCTGGACTGTGAAGAAGCGTAATATCTTCGCTATCATTTTGATCGTAAAATCCTCAGCATTTTGTCAACCAATGTTGAGAGTGATTGTTTAATGACTCAGATATGTCTCTACCCCAGTCAATTCTGTTCTCATTTTGGCCAAAGGCAGGAGGGATTTATCACGTTTTAACTGAAGCACTCTCACTTCTTCCAACCCAAGACAGGCGGATTGAAGTTGGGGTGGTGGCTCCAGCGGTAAGAAAAGTAAACACATGTGATTACAGTGTCCCATTTAGAATTGGTCTATATATCAACATAACGGATGGGGTACTGCTTTACATGACGTTCACATTTAATATCTAACTTTGTTGCTATTAAATCGTTCTCAAAGTGCATGTTATCATATAATTGCATAAAAAACCAGGATTTTCATTTTCTTTATTTATATTTTCATCCAAAAGATTGCACACAATTGGTATCAAAAGTTATAACTTATCTTTTTTATTTGAATTGCATCATGGCACCAATGTTTGTTAGCTTCCCAACCGTAGTAATTAAATCATAAGTTGTAGCCCAGGGAAAATGAAGCAACATTTTGATTAAAGGTCATCTTTACAAAAAAATGAACATTAAAGTTGTAATCCGGGCCATAAAACACAGATTTAGATTTAAATTGCACAAATGATGAAAGAATATATTGAAACCAACAAATTGTTTCTTCATTAATAACGACACAGAAATATGACTGAAGTTTCAGCAAGTTGTCATTCTATTTTGTACATTTGTCTAATTTTGTAAAAGCTAAGCTTTTTCTTCTCTTTCCTGTGCTTTTGTTCCTTGCCCACTTCATGATCCTGATACCATAGGTATCTCATCAACATTATCCCACTCAGTCAAATTTTAACATGGCACATTCATTTGTTGTCATTTCATTATGTGGTGCTTGGTTTTATCTCTTGAAAGCCTTCATCAGATCCAATGTTTGTTCAAAATTATTGTCTAAGAATAGGTATATTTTAAGATATTTGTTTTTCTGCCGATTTCTATGGCTACCCAATACATAGCTTAAAGTCAGATTGGCCTTTTTCCCTAATTGGGAGCCTCCATAAACCCATTTTAATGAAATACGTCAAAATTTGACCCGTTTCTTCACCACTGTACAGTGTACACTCCATCAACGAGGGTGTGTGTGTGTGTAATCAGGTTTTATTATCTGTAGATTTTGTAAAAAAATTTTACAGAGAGTCTCTTAGCTTGATTGCTAGTTTTGACTGCTTAATTGTGCTGTTGCAGACGGTCGACTACAGAGGGCAAGAGCGAGCAAACCTCGCCGCCGCAAGTCTTGCAGCGCTCTCGGTAGTTGCCGATCTGAGGCCATTGCACTCGTTCCAAATACGAGGCGCGCTCCGGGTCAAGGAGGCGTTCCTCGCTGCCGCCGGCACGGCCACCAGGCCCGCCGCTGCCGCCCGTGTCTTCGCGGACGCGAGGGGAACGTGCAGCGTCTCCTGCAGGGGGAAGGAGGCGGCCGTCGCCCTCCAGGCCTCCATGGCGGACCTGAAGACCGCCATCCTGTTGTAAGAGTCCATGTTGCACTTATTTAAGAGGGTCGAGATTGGAACTTTATCCTCTCTCTTCACTCCTAACAATGTTCTGCACATATTATTCAGGGACACCTGCAGCTTCTCCGCGGCGGCCTCCGACGGATCGGCGTCGCTCAACCGGGGGTTGGCGGAGAGGGGGAGGTCGGCGTGCAACCTGCCGAGGACGAGGGCCTTCGCCACCATGTTGAGGGGACGTCCTCGAGGGATATGGTTGGAGAGACGTCGGACCAGCGCAACGCGTCTGCGAACATCATCGCAGAGCGAATCCCTGCAGAATGCAAGGTTGGCGTTGATGACGGAGCCAAGGACGCTTATCTGCTTGCTGGGGTGGATGTCGGCGCCGTCGATGTTCACACTGCAGTTTGCGAGGGCAGGTGAGCGGCCATGTAGTAAAAGCTGCGTCTTGTCTCGGTTTACTTTTAGGCCCAGTTCGGCCGCGGCCTTGACGAAGTCGGCGGCCTGCTTCTCGATGAGGACGGCGAGCTCCTCCCATGTGTCTGCCCAGAACCATGCCGTTGTGTCGTCGGCGTAGACAGACGATGCATCAAAGACGGACGCTAGGTTGCGAGTAACGATGAGAAAGAGGAGCGGTCCAGCAACAGACCCCTGCCTAACGCCGTACTCCATGTTCAGGATCTTCGACCTGGCCCCGTTCCACTGCACCAGCTGCTTCCCCCCTTCCATGTAGGACTCCACCCACCGGATGGCGGACGGCAGGAATCCAAGGTCGATCAGCTGCTTCTTAAGGGCGGACATGCTGACCGTGTCGAAGGCCGCGCTCAAGTCGAACGCTGCAACTGCCAGGAGGGGCTTCTTCCTGGACTCCCACGACGCATGAGCAGACGCAACCGCGGTGACGGTCGATCTTCCTGCTCGGAACCCATGCTGATGATGGGGCAGTCCCTCTCTCTTCTCCAGATAAGACATTATTTGTGACACCGCGGCCTTTTCCAACACCTTCGACAGCGTCGGGAGCAGCGCCACCGGCCTGTAGGAGGACGCGGATGTCGTCGACTTCCCCCCTCCCTTGTGCAACGGCCGTATGATCGACGTCTTAAAGGAGTCCGGGAAGCTGCCCATCGTGAGGGAGGTCGTGCACATGAGGGCGATTGGAGGGGCGAGGACGTCCAATCCCATTTTATAAACAGCAATCGGTAAGCCATCTATACCAAAGGATTTCTTCGGCTTCATTGCTTTTATAATTTTTGCAATCTTACCGGCCGTCACACCCTCGAACGAGAATTTTGGCTGGGGGGCCGGGGACTGCAGCATAGAGGAGGGCTGCGAGTACAGCGTCGGCGACGTGGACGTGGACGGAGGCGTAGATGGCGACGCGGACGAGGTCGGTGAGGAGGGAGACACGTCCAGCTTTGCGTCGAGGTGAGTACGAATGTCCTTCACCTTGTTGATGTAGTACTCATTGCAGATATCCGCGGCTTCCAAGTCAGAACTAGCCCCCTCCAGGAGAGGGAGTCCTCCCTGGGACTTGCCAGAGAGGCCGGCCACAATGTCCCAAACAGCGTCCTGGCCTTGTTCTTCGACACTGCGCAACGTAGACAAAAGTTTATCACGTTTCACTAGTGAAGAGGCTTTGTTGTGAAGCTTTCGATATGAGGGTAAGTTCATGCTTCTTGCTTTGTCTCTCTCCCTTATCATTTTCTTCGTCTCCCTCGACAGGTACACGGTCTTGCCCTGCCGCACGAGGATGGTCTCCTCTGGGACAACGATGTCCAGTGCTGCCGTGACCCCGGCGCGGACGTAGAGGGACAGTTCGTCTGGGCTCATGCCACGATCATGAACTTCCCAATTCCAAGAGCTGAGAGCTTCAAGGAAAGGGCCTGAGCGAAGCTTGTGGAATGGGCGTCGCGCAATCTTCTTCATCTTACTCGGCCTCCTTGCGACCTTGGCGTCGTCCGGGGCCAAGCTCAGCAGCACGGGGAAGTGATCCGACGGGGCATCGGGGAGCAGCGTGGCCGTGCACGGCAACAACTTCCCGCTGACGAAGATGACGTCAATGATGGACTCCCTGTGCTGGCCATCATGCTTCCCATAAGACCTCCAAGTGGAGCCCGTTGGGAGCCACTGCAGGTCAGCCGCGTCCATGGCTTCCCTGAACTTCCTAAGAAGCGGCCAAGGGCTGTAGCCGTCCGGCACCTGCCTCGCCATGTTGAGGTTGACGTCGCCGGCCAACACCACGCTGTACCTCTGATTGCTGGTGGCCTCCCCCACCTGCTTCAGGATGGAGTCCAGCTGCACGTTCTGGAACTCTGACGATGAGAGGGCGGACGGCGATGCGTGGTTGGGCGTCCACTGGCGGTAGACAGCACCAACCCTGAGCTTGTGCTTGTTCACCTCAAACCAGATTGATGGGACATCATCCTCCATCAATTCCTCCATCACTCTGCAGTCGCCCAACGAGGCCCTGTAGAGCAGCAGCAGCCTCATCTTGGAGCCTGGGCTGGTCTTCGGATACACAGTGATGTAGCCAGGGAAGGAGACGCTGCGGGACCTCAGCTCCGTCTCGCAGATCACCGCCACGTCCGTCTCTTCAAGCAGAAGTTGCAACTGCAGCTCCTTTGTGGTAGCCAGGCCGGCTATGTTCCACGTCATGATGCGGGGTTTTATTGTTGAAGGAGCTCCGCAAACTGCTTCTCCATGGCGCGCTGCGTCTGCAACAGTTGCTGCTGCATCATCTGCTGCATCTTCGCCATCATCTGCTCGCCGGACATTGGCTGCCTGACGGCGGCGACGTCGCCGACGGAGGCCAAGCCCGTGTTCGCGGCCACCGTCGCGTACAGGGGCGATGAGGGGGTGTTGGAAGGCGCGGACGGCGGCGGCGACGCACCCACTGTGCTTCCCACCTTTCTCAACACCCTCACCACAGTCTTCTCGAAGCGCTTCTCCCGCTTCTCGAGTGCCACCAAGAAGTCCCCAAGACGGGGATTCTTCCTCTTTGCAACTGACGACGACCCCGCCGACCCCGCCGACGCGTCGCCCTGCTTGGGGTTCGTGGCCGTCGACCCCGGGCGGCTGGCGTTTCCCTGCTGCCTGGAGGCGGCCTTCCTGCGGCTGATGTGGTGCCAGCCATGGCAGTTGCTCACTCTCTTGGGGTAGCAAGCATCGTCCTTGCACTGCTGCTTGTGGAACCGCGCACAGTCCCTGACATTGCAATCCTCTCCCCTCCAGACACTCCTGCAGAGAGGGGGCCTGCTGGCCGAGGGCGGCGAGACCTTGAGGACGACCGAGGAGGACTCCGTCCCCGACGGCTCCGATGCAGAGGAGGGAGAAGAAGAAGAAGAAGAAGAAGAAGAAGAAGAGAGGGAAGCCGGCAGTGTCTTGCCTATCTCGCCCGTGATGTTCGACGGTGACTACTGATACGACGTCGACCCCTCGCCGAGCTTGAAGGCCGTCAGTTGGTTCCCCAGGGCGACCACCTTGAGGTTTGCCTGCTTGGCTTCGTTGTCGGCGTCGGCCAGGGCCGTCCTGAGGTTGGACACCTTCATGTTCGCCTCGACTAAGCGAACATAGAGCTCGAGCACCGTCTTGGCCACGTTGGACTTCAGGATCTTGCCCGGGACCTTGGCCGGGAAGGCCTCGTTGAGGGCAGCACATTCTTTCAAGACCTCGTCGACACTCGCATCATCAGACCTGATCGCAATTGCGTCTTTGGGGATGGAGACGGCCGAGGACATCTCGGAGGAGGCGTCGGAGGCGTCCCCCGTGGACACGGATGCGCTGAAGACGATGGCGTCCTCGAGAGGACCGAACGGCCCCGCCCACCAAGTAAATCACGCCCCAAAATGTCTCACGAGAAAATTTGACGTTTCACCCGTCAGCTGTCACACGCGTGACAGTATCTTTGGATGAGTATGAAAGAATCCTCGTATGTGTCTGTCGGTTCCAGGATTAGTCGGATCCAGTCGACTCTGTCGACTAGATGTCGCATTGGCCCGTTCCGTCAGCGAGAGAAAAGTGACACCGCTTGGCCCAGCTGCGCTAGCTTCGAAATCTCAGGGCGACCGCGTGCTCAGAAGTAAAGACGCTCGCTTGCGTCGAGAACAAAGTACGTACGGTACGTTGAGTTTGTTCAGGATTTGGCCACGCTGGCAAAATTTTGAAAAGTTCGAAATTCCCACCATTTTAGGGTGTAGTGTTATGTACCAGCTGATGAAGCAAAGTTGTCCACCTTTTTCTCGCACGAAGCGAGGTCTAGCCATTATATGGTCTGTGGTATGAACAGTATTGACTCAAAGCCTTGTTTTGAAATTTTAAGCGCGCTCTCGCCGGCCCGCAATCAGCGAGGTTTACTTCAACGTGCCAACAGAGTACTTGAAATTATACAAAAACTAAAGGCACCCCTTTTCTTCAAGTTAATGTTTTGTCACAGAATTTACGAGTGTCCAGTTGGGCCTCGATCAATCGAAACATAGGCCCCTGGTTGCAAATTTCAATGGAATTTGTAGCGTAGACATTCTTGACTAAGCATAAAAGCTTAGATTTACCAACTTTGTATTGGACTTTTTTGCCGTGTTTTATACTTCCCCCTTTTCCTTGCTCTATTGATCACTCTAGAAAAATTACGTTTTTTAGGTCATTTTCCCTAAAAGTCTCGAAAATGCACAACAAAGTGCAAATAAGCCCTCAAAATACAAATCGATGCAAATGCTCGTAAGTGCTCAAAATCCAAAGTAGTGCAAATTAGGGCCCAAAATGCCAAACTGTGTTTTTTGCATCAAATTCCCAGGCCTATTGATTAAAATGGCCATTAGTTGCAAGTTTGGGTGCAAGTTGCATTTAGCAACTTTATCCGAGCCCTAATTATGATTGAACCTTCGTGTGAGGCACAACTTAAAAACATACTAAGATAAAGGAAAATCCTTAAGGAAGCCTGGCCAAGGTGGCAAGAATAGGGTGAGGACTCCCACGTTGGTCAAGGCCATTACCTTCAAGATCACATCAAATCCGGCTTGATCCATGAACAAGATGGCCAAAGACTAAATTTGTCCCCATAACTGTTGATTGAATCGTAAAAAAGGCCAACAAGGCAACTAGGACACCTTTTGGTTGTAAATGAAGCAGATCATGTGTCAGGGAGGTTTTTCATGTTTTATTTTTTTATTTTTAGGGTCTGGACTGTAGACTGTCGACTTATGGGGCTAAAAATTCCCGTCTTCTGCCTCATGGGCAGCATATCAATAAATTTTTGCTTTGAATTTCTTTCTGCCTGTAGATATGAATGATATGAATATGCTTTAGAAAAGAGAGTTGTAACCGAATTGATATCAATCCCCATGAAATCTACCAACAATAAATCGTTGGTAGACTAAATATTTAAAAATTAATAAAAAACATAATATTTATGAATTAAACTCTTACAAGGAATCCCATACCTTGTAGCTGTAGGGAAAAATCCGCACCCAGACCCCAAAAAATTCTTCATTTTGTCTCATGAACCATTCCTCCAATCCTAGCTGAAGACTAATATCCAAAAATATTGTTTGCTCACTTTGCATTTCTAAAACTATAGTTTAGTGCATTTTTTAGGAAAAAATCTCTTGTTGGCATCCGTCAGTTATGAAAATGCATTTACCTTGAATGCTTTACAATAAATCTGACATTTTTAAGTCAAAATATGATCGTGGAAAAAACCTAGTGCATTTTTTAGGAAAAAATCCCTTGTTGGCATCCGTAAGTTATGAAGATGCATTTGCCTTGAATGCTTTATAATAAATCTGACCTTTTTTAAGTCAAGGTGCCACATTTTCATAAGTTTACATGGGAAAAAATCAAACAAAAGTCACGAGATGGTGAAATCCCCTTTTTACTTCACAATTTTGAAACCGTGTTTTCAAAAATCATTTGAAAAACAAGTTTGATTCCTAAAACATCATTTGAAATCACGCTTTTGTCGAAAAATAAAATTGCAAATAAGCGCCCAAAATGCAAATCAATGCAAATAAGGTCCCCAAATGGACAAAAAAGTTCTTTGCATCAAATTTTTAGGCCTGGTCATAAATAAAGAGCGGGAAAGTCATGTGAAAACATGAAAAATATGTTTTCACAAAAAACGGCATATTTGCGAGGATTTTTTTTAACCATTTCAGGTAGAAAACCACATATGTCAGCCTTTTTGGGAATATTTTTCGACAAATGACGAAAATGCGTAACCTTAGGCAACCTTTTTTTTGCAAACTTGGTGCTTTTTTAAACCATAATTGATCACAAATTCATTTGTGTAAAGTTTAATTCCGATTTAGCCAGTGTTTTCGCATTTTACTAACCGCCCTTATGACTTAACTAGTGTGAAAATGATTGAAGTGCAAGTTTGACCATATCGCCTCTGAGTTTTGCAAGAATAAGTACAAATCATTGTTTTCATTCAAAAATAACAATTCCCTTGACAGTTGCCCAACAAGTCATCTCTCTTGTTTCATCCGCTTGTAATGCATTAATACATTACATTTCTTTTTACGCTGGCTAACGGCCCGCAGATTGGAACACTTAGAGCAGCTTAAATAGCTCACCTTTTGTTGAAAGCGCGATCGAGTCAGAAGGATTGAGGTTTGGAAGAGTTATGATCCCTCCTGAGGCTGGTTCTCTCCGAAGCCGAGTAACAGAGGACTGAAAATGCAAGATGACTTTCTGTGTACAATTGAACACGAGCAAAGTTGAAATGCATCTAGCACCAGGATAAAATAGTGTCAACAGTTTTGGGAATATCAATTCTTTATTAGGGATCTTATGCTAGTTTTTTAGACGCAAAGATCGATCTTAAGATCGGACTTCGAGTGAATTTTGGCATATCTCGTTTTTTAAAGAGGAAAGGCGGGAAAGAACTGCGTCACGTCAAAAATCACAACTCTTTCCTCCACCCCAGAAAGTTCAGGCTGTCATGATTGATCGCATTAAATTCAAAATACGTTGCCCGCATGAATCTTGAATTGAGCCGCTTTAAGTTGACGCAAAATATCAGAATTAACAAATAAATGTCGTCACCTGTCGTCAATTTTTCAAAATAAAAAGAATAGTTGGAATCGGATGTCAAGTTTTTTTTAATGTTAACGTTAAAGGAAAGATGTAATTTTGTTTTGCTCAACCATAGCCTTGCAAAAATGGTTTCTTAATTTTGCAACTTCATTCTCACAAACATACGACTAGCAGAAAATCGCCGTTGAAGTCTTGCTTCTCCTTGATCAAACCTCATGTGAAGGCCAAATAGCGGGATAGCTGACTTAAAGTTAGCTATGCTGGCACACCTTGGCGCACGCTTTACATACCTAATGTTTTCTAGGACCTTTTGTAGGCAGCAAGCCAAGTATCTATTTGACTAATGACCGTTAATTCCACAATTGTCAAAAAATACGGCGGCCATATATTTCAACTGCACGAGTAACGTCGTAAAGTGCGCCATTTAGTACATTTTATGTGGCAGCAGCTCGCACTTTGCATGTTACACATGCATTTGCAGATAGCATCTAGAGACGCTCTAGTGAGAGACGGGCGAGGTTGAGATCCGCGTCAATGACGTCATTCAATTTGCATCATTTGATTCAGTGTTGCCAGGTTCTAGGGAAGCCTCTTGGCCACTTTGCTTTGAAATTCGGCCACTTTCGGCCACATAATGAAAAACAATTTCTTACTGAAAATGGCGTTTTCGCCTAAAACTAAAATCGATCCGTCAAATTTTTTCTCTTTTCAATTTTTTTATATGAAAAATGAGAAAAAATTGGAAAAAATTCAAGCATTCAGTTTAACACCGAAAAGTTGGAAAAAATAGTCAGAAAAATACTTGTATCACAATAAAGCAAATTTCAATTCCCTCAATCAACATTTTGCCCAATCTCCTAAATAACATTCCTAATTCCAACATTTCCAAGTAAAGATAGTTAACTTTAAATTGCTATGGTGTAGAAATTTGCAAACATAATAGCTGGTATGTTTAGCGTGCACCAAGGTGTGCTAGTAGCATTGACTGCAAGTCAACTTCAAGTAAACCTTCTCACTATTTGACCTTAACATAAGGTTTGATCGACAAAAAGCATGACTGGAAGCATGCAAAGAGGGAAGTTCTCCGGCGTCGTCGAAGCATTCCCAATCGAACACTTCAACGCTGATCGAACCAACTCCAAGCTAACTTGCTTTCAGTGCTTCTTCAAATTCGCTGTCAAAAATTGTCCACCTCCACGCGCTGTTCTTGAGCGCGGAGTTGAAAAGGGTGCGAGGAAGAGACAAAAGGAGAGTAGTGGGGTAACTGAAATCAGGAGGTGACGGCTTCGAAAGCGGGCGAGAGAACGATCATAGATTTTCGGGAATTCCAAGATCGAAACGGACCGTCGCATTCGAGAAAAGCCAAATGGATGGGGAAAACCAGGCAAGCACACTCTGAAGTAAACTTGCAAGTCAACTATCGAGCTTTGCCATCATAGCATACGAGCTAATGAGGTATGTTTCAAATCTAAAGAAATGAGAGGATATATTTGTCAAGTTCTTGACTCTGAGTTTGATCGGTCCATTTTTGATAAGTTTAGCAATGATTAACGATTTGAGTACCCAAATGAAACCAAAAGTTTCTTCAGAAAGAGGGTTTAACATTAAACGGAGGTAACATCAACCTAAAATTTCTACTAAGGGTTTTTCTAATTCTAAAATCGACCATTTCATCAAGATTTGCAAGTGCACAATTTTTGGACACAAACTAGATGTTTCAAGTCTATGTATACCTAGATGTCTATGCTCTGGTAGGTAGAACATGGCACATTCAAATGTAGTAAAATTTCAGACCAATGCTGGTTTCATTTTACAAAATTCATAAACATTTTGATTGTGTTTTTGCTATTTTCGGCCACTTTCGGCCACTTTTGGATATGGCCGAGAGAATTTTTTTGCTCTCGGCCACCGGGTTTCAAATTCGGCCACCTGGCAACCCTAATTTGATTGGCTGATTCCCTTTTGGGCGCCGTTTTCAACATTTCCAAACAGATGGAAGCCTCAACAAGATGTCCCTCAATCCAGTGCGTCCGCATCTTACTCTAAAAGAGAACGTTTGCGTTTTTCTAGAGGCCAACCTAATGTGTTGTAAAATGGGTTGATGCTTCCAACTTATATTTTATAGGCCAGAGATGTGGCATTGCTGAGAAGGAGCTTTGCCTCATTGAAAGCCTAAGTGGTGGCAGGGGTCCAGACAAACTTGCCCTTTCAAAGCAAAGCGTAAAGTGGAGCTAAAATCTGCGCAGCTTTGGGAATGAAGCGGCAGTAGTAATTGGTGAGCCCTAGTAAACGTTGCAGAGCAGTCTTGTCCTTGGGTATGGGAAAATCCTTGATGGAGCATGCTCGATCAGCAAGGGGTTGAATTCCAGAGGCATCAATGTGGTGGCCCAAAAGGATGAGTGCTGGAACGGCAAAGACGCACTTTGCAAAGTTCACCGCCAGGCCATGTTGCAAAAAACGAGAGCATACCTGACGCGGCAACGTGAGATTTTTTTTTGTGGGAGTGGGAGTGTTGGTGCTAGGGTCGGAGGTTTGAGCCTCGCCCGGCCAGTGAAGCCAGCCATCACATCGTCCAAATTGTTCTGATAGGCAATCTCATGTCCGATATCAGAATGGTTCTCCGTCTGTGGGTGTGAATTAGCGTCTAAAAGTTTCCTTGAGAAAGGTAGGGGAGGAAAATCGAACCTGGGACCTCTCCCACTATAGGAAACTGCGATAACCACGACACCACCTCTCCTCCGTGATGAGACTCCGTGATGAGATGAATCTGAAAATCTGCCAAAGCCACCAAAATGTCTTACACATACACAAAGACACCCTCAATGCTAACAAGGACGGCATTCATGAACCTTTGGAAGGACTGAGGAGCATTGCAAAGGCCGAATGGCATTGGCAAGAACTCAAAATGTCCGGGTTGCGATGGCAGTTTTTTTTGGGCTGTCTTCATCAGCCACCGGAATATGAAAGAAACCTTTCACTAGGTCCAACTTGCTGAAAACTGTTGAGCCCTCTAGATCATTGACGAAGTCCTGAGCATGAGGCAGAGGATTCCGATCGGGGATGGTGGAGGCATTAAGACGGGGGTAATCACCACAAGGCCTCCAAGTCTTGTCTGGCTTGTGAACCATATAGAGGGGCGATGCGTAAGGGCTTGAGGACGGCCTGGCAATGCCAGCACCAACCATGTAGTCGAAGTCCTGCTTGGCATCGCGAAACTTGAGAGGGTCTAACCTACGAGGTCGGGAGTACACTGGTGGGCCTTTTGTTGGGATGAAATGTCTCACCAAATGGTCACATTTGCTGAAGTTGGGAGTTTGCAAGGGAGAAAACTCTGAGTGGATTAGGTTGGCAACAGAAGGAGAATTGAGAGGAGAAACCACTTGTACAGAGGGGATTGGGGCGCTACACCTGGAGCCACGCAAAGACCATGAACCTTTACGTAAGGTAGCTGTGCCTGGAAAAACCCCAATGTCTCCAGCAGCCAAGAGATCAGCCCCCAGAATGGGCTGGTCCACAGCAGCAACCAAGAAGTGCCAAGGAACAGGACCAAACCCAATGTCGGTCGTGAAGGTGGCCCACCCATAACAGGGAATAATCTCACGGTTGGCGGCTGCAATGACAGGAAGATCAGAAGAGGATGAAATGGAGGAGCAAGAACGGGGCAGAGCCGGGAGGACAGAGATATTGGCGCCCGTGTCGACCAGGAATTTGAGGCAGGACGCATCTTGAACAAAGACCTGGCGGCTTGCTAAGGAAGGCGTCCTGGTGGCCGACCTCAACAGGACTGTTCCCCGTTTTGCGCCGACTCCTCTTAATACTGGATGGCGCGCAACGGCTTCGGCTTCCAGTCACAGGGACAGTAGCACTGTTTAGCCTTTGTCCCACAGTTGCGATGGTAGTAACACAACCTGCAATCAGACTTGGAACCTGCAGCAGTGGAGCCACAAACCGCTGCAACTGAGAGAACAGGCTCCCGAGAAGCCTTGAGACAGAGGCGAGTTCCCTTGACAAGGGGCTTGACTGATGGATGGCCTCCAACTTGACATTCCTCAACAACAGTGGCCTGGAACAACGGTGGAAACTTGGCCAGGAGAATGGCCTTCTTCAGGTCCTCGTTGGAGATATCCAAGGCACCCAACTTATCACCTAGGCTGTCCAAGTTGGAATCAGCCGTGAGAGATGGAACGGCCAAAATGTCCAAAATGTTTGACATTACCGGAGGAGTTTGGCGATCAAACAATGCCTCGCGGAGACTTGACTGTCATGGAGATTTCAGGGGACAGAGCGGCCACCACATGATAATACTTTGTGAGGGAAGAGGTTATGCCAGAGTCACAAACTGGGCCTCTGCGGTGGTGAACCAGCCATCAGGATCGTGGGTCCAAAAGGCTGGCAACTTGACTGACATAGCAGACACATCAGCCAATAAAATGGTTGAAGATTTGGAATCCATATTGGAGTCGGGGTCACCAATTTAGTGTTTCAAAAGGGAACAGAAATAAAGTAAATCGGTATCTTCAATGGCTTGTGAACAACTACTCTCTTTATTCTCTCTCTTGCTCTTTACCCTTCCCATTTGAGGGAGCCCAAACATGCATGCTGCAGAGTGACTAAAATATATCACTTCAGGCCAAAATCGATTTTTCAAAATTTTACAGAATTTCACCAAATTTCTATTGAGGATTGAACTATTTCTAACTTCTATCTCCGAAGGGAGGAGACGTGGTGTCGTGGTTAGCGCAGTTTCCAATAGTGAGAGAGATCCCAGGTTCGATTCTCCTCCCCGACCTGTCTCAAGGAAACTTTTAGACGATAATTCACACCCACAGACGGAGAACCATTCTGACACCGGACATGAATTTGCCTATCGGAAATGATTTGGACCATGTGATGGCCGGCTTTGCTGGCCGGGCGAGACTCAACCTTTGAAACCCAGCACCAACAATCAAAAAAATTATATGACCTTTCATAATTCAAAAGCCAGAATTGGAAAAATTATATTTTTAGTGTGTTTTCGGAAACAATGTATATTATTATTTTGACATGCTATGACGAAACATGGAAGAATGAAGAATTTTTATTCCATGTTGTGCCATCAAAAATTTATGTTGTTTGTTTATGAATTGGTGTTTTCATGTAACCGGAACGTTTTTCCGCTTTTTTGGGCCGGCTAAACGTAAATGACTCGGAAGCTGAGCAACATATTTTTAAGCAATTTTGATTCAAAAGGTATCAAAATCTGATCTAAAAGTGTACTTACTAAATTTTCAAAAAAATGTTTATTTGATAGGTTTTTAGGAACATTACTTTAAATATAGACCTGACTTTGCGAAACTCATTAAATCAAAGTCGTTCTCCTTGGTTTCCTGAGTCTGAAACATATCTCATAGTGTTTGGGAATTTCCAAAGAAACTTGATTTGAATTTTTCAGTACCGTGTACAAATACGTGTGTGATAAAAAGTGCAAGATGTTAATTGCCCTAAAGAAGCATTTGGTGGGGCACGTTATGACTCTACACTTATACTATTATACTCTATCACAATCAACTGTGGTTCTGAAAGGTTTTCAGGTCATTCCCCTTTCCCTCAATGCAATTAAAACTGTGCTTTTATACATTTCTTAAGGCAGGGATCCTGCTTAAGGTAACACTTCCATGGGCCAAGAACTTTACTTCACACGTACCAGCTTTTCGCATCAAAGATCAGAATTCATGATGCTAGAGTTCACAAAAAATCAATGTTGTTTTTTAATTGATTTAGTGTTTTGTGTTAGGTACTCACCGACGATTTTTTTTCAGGCATTGTAAAGTATTGGCCCTGGTGTCCACAACAATGTGGAGTAGTTTTAGTGGCCCCAATCTTCAGTCGTGCTTCCTCATCTGGAACTGGTGCTCCACGTTTTTCAACTGAAGTCGTCTCTGCAAAAGTCCATGGGATAGAATGATTGCGAAGAGATCCCTCTGTTTCTCTCCCGTTTTCTCACTTCCTGCTTCACATTATCGCGAGCAATGAGAAGGAAAGGAATGGATGGGCAAGAAAGAAACAAGATCACCACTGGGAAGGAGAGACAGGGACAGAGAAAGAGAGAGAGAGAGAGAAAAGAAAGAAAGAAATAACGAACAGAGAAAAAAGAGGGAGAGGAAGAAGGATTCTGAGCTCAACCGAACAAGAATTGGAGCGAGAAGAAAAAGTGCTTAAGCCAAGGCGCTCAACCAGCATCATCATCATCATCTTCCTAGAGCATGTGCGTGGTACAATAAGACCTCACAATCCTGGGTGGGATTTTTTATTATAAAACTAGAAAGAACTCCCATCTATTCCTTTACGAGCATCAGGCCTGACAAAAGCATGCTTTCGAGCTTTTTGTTTGGACTTAATGAATCATAAATTCATATCGTTCTAAAAGAATAGATCTGATCAATTGCTAGTTAGTGACATTAAACATTTCATGCAACATGATGTTAATTTAACACCCTCTTCAAGTCTAGCTTAGAAAACCACCCCGCAATGCTAAGTGCAACCTCACGTGAGCGATGTTCCTTGGTAAAAACAAACGTAGCGAATGTTTTGTGTTCCCAATAAAAGCATGTGGTTGCTACTTCTTGAATCACCTGACTCCAGGCAGTCTTAAGGACGGGCCACTACGCTCTTGGACTTAGAAGTCCAAGTTCGCGCACGGATTCTCAGTGCCTCGACATAGATAAATATGCAAAGTGTATGTTGCAACACAGTTTTAGGATTAGGCTTAAGGCCCTGCAGGGCTAGGCTTTGGGATCATATGTTGTGACCGTTAGCTTAGGCGAGGTTAGGAAAAGTTGATAAATTACTTCTCCTACTTGCTTCTTTTCTTCCGAGACACTGACAATTGTAGCGCCTACCGTCACGGTACGCAAGAACTGTCGAAACGATTGTGCAAGACTACCGAAATAAGTTACTTGGCTGAGGTGCCATCACTCAAAAATCAAGAGGAAAAACCGCCTCACAGGTAAAAAACAGGTAAAAAACACCCGGTACGTTTGTTTTTTCAAACGCGAGGTTGCACTTAGCATTGCGGGGTGGTTTTCTAAGTCGAAATGGCCTTAATCAAGGATTTCCTTTGGAGTAGGGATGGGTGATACCGGCAATTTTGACCTCGACACCGACACCGACACCGGAAGGTTGAAACCGACACTGACACCGACACCGGTGTCAAAGTTTCCCATGACACCGTGGTGTCGACACCGCTGGTGTCGACGCCGACACCAACACCAAGAACGACACCGACACCAGTAATTCATATTAGAATTTGGGGTTTAAAAATCATCATCCTAAGTTTTATCAAATACATAACAAGTTCCAACCTTTTTTGGTGGCCCTTAACCTCAAATGAAGGGTAAGCAACATAACTTTCCCGTTTGGAATTTTTTACAAGTAGGGTCCAGAATTATATTTTTTCGTAGTATTTCCCAAACTTTTCTAATATTTTGGTTGTTTAAAGGAAAAAATCTATTGGGGAAATTGAAATTTCTATTGTTAAATCCGGTTTGTGTCAAGTGTGCCTCCAACAACAACTAATTAGATGCCAAACACTTATTTGATAGATTGGTGTACGCACACAAAAAAGCCAAATAATGGCTTAGTATTAAATATTTATGAATATATGGCTCTTTTTCCAAATATTTGGTTTCTTTTGAAGAAAATGAGCATCAAATACTTTGCCACTTTTTAGCAAATGTTTTTCCGGGACCTGCTTATGACATTGCGGAAACTAAACGGCTTGAAATGGTTTCATAGTCTTTTTGAGGTAGAAAAGCCATTTAAGAAATGACAAACGCTTTGGAGACCCATGGTGATGTTGAGTATCAAAAGTTTATTCGTCTGCTTAATCAAGATGTCCTTGGCTTAATGCATGAGCAAAATTTTTATTCAAATTCCCCAAAAACATAATTGAATGTAAGTGATTTAACATTTCTTTGCACTTTATTGTTAAATTTCCTTATGGACAATGTTATCTGCAATATTGTCATTTTAGGTACCTAGACATTTAAATTTCATTGAACTTAATTATCAAATTGTGCTTTAAAAGTTTTATTTAAGTGTTACTGAAATATGAAAGGAGAAAGATCCATTTTTCTAGGCCAATTATGATGTTTGTATTCCCTATGATAAGGTCAGTTGAAATTTGTACTTCAAGACATTCATCACGGAGATCAGTCTGGACAGACCCAGACATTCTTCACAAAAATCAAAATAAATTGTAGGTAAACTTCAATTGGAGAGAGGGGAAAATAGGTTTACATTTCACAATACCCTACTTTGCAAGCCTTTCAATGTAATTTTTGCGCCATTTGCGGAACTTTCGGAAAAAACTCATGAAACCTTGAAACGTCGACACCAAAACCCAAAAAAGCCGGTATCGGTGTCGACACCTCGACACCGACACCGGCTTCTCGCCCACCCCTACTTTGGAGAATAGTTAGTGGAACTGAGACCGCCCCCGGAATAGACGACGAGGAGGCCGCCAGGAAGTTTGCGGTTCGGAAGGATCGGGCGTTAGCGCTAATAGTGCTGTTGGTGGATCCGGGACTTTTATATCTCGTGGGTGACCCCGAGGATCCAAAGCTCGTGTGGGTTTTCAGGTCCTAGTCACAGCTTCGGAGGCACATCCAGACGTTCCGTCTTGGGAGTGTGTCACTAGCAGCTAACCAGGTTTTCTTTCAGCTCTTTTAATGCTGATTTCAGTTGGTCAATTAAGATTGTCCGGCGGTAAGCTCTGCCCTGGTCTGATAACGTCCGAGTCATCTTTGGTCGGCCAGTACCCTGCTCAAGAACGTTCTCCACTGGTTCCAAATCATCCATAGTCTGTCTATCAGTCCCACCCGTGGACATAATGGGACACTGTAATCGCTTGTTTTCTTTTCTTACCGCTGGAGCCACCACCCCAACTTCAATCCGCCTGTCTTGGCTTGGAAGAAGCGAGAGTGCTTCAGTTAAAACGTGATAAATCCCTCCTGTAGTAGGCCTTTGGCCAAAATGAGAACAGAATTGACTAGGGTAGTGTAGAGACATGCTTATATCGATGGGAAATGGTTAGTCCAGAAACCTCTAACGCAATTGTTCATGTTGTTGACTTTATACCTGTACGCAGAATAAAAAGTCAGTCTATTCTTAACACTTGATTAGATCACGCCTCGCCTTCCAACATAACACGTAGAGACATATGTATGTCATCAAACAATCATTCTCAACATTGGTTGACAAAATGCCGAGCATTTTACGATCAAAACGATAATGATGATTTCACTTTTCCTCACACTCCAGCCTCAGCTGCCGCGTCTCGTCTGTCTTCAAGAAGAGAGCGAGCAATTTTGAAATTTCCCGCTAAGGTAACGGAGCGCAGACTGGCAAAGTAAGGCTGGACTGTGAAGAAGCGTAATATCTTCGCTATCATTTTGATCGTAAAATCCTCAGCATTTTGTCAACCATTGTTGAGAGTGATTGTTTAATGACTTAGATATGTCTCTATCCTAGTCAATTCTGTTCTCATTTTGGCCAAAGGCAGGAGGGATTTATCACGTTTTAACTGAAGCACTCTCGCTTCTTCCAAGCCAAGACAGGTGGATTGAAGTTGGGGTGGTGGCTCCAACGGTAAGAAAAGAAAACGCATTCGATTACAGTGTCCCATTGAGGAAAAGCACTAGGGAGCTCTTATGGCTCCCTGTGGTCTAGGCACGATTGGCAACTTGGAATCTTTCAGAACAATTCAAAAAACCTCTGTCGCTTCTTTTTCAATCTTGATCAATTTCTCGATTTTTCATCGGTTTCCGCAGGTGTCATCCCCGATGCGACCGGAGATCGTGGAGTTTTCTGACTAATAATGTTGTGGCCGTTTTCCCAGGGGGTTTCTGAAACTAGCTTGAACTCGCTTCACTCTTCGTTAGTACTGGAAATTCGTATATTTTCGATAAATGCTTTAACAAAAACGTCAGAAAACTATCCACGTCAAAACACCACGAAGTAAGCAAAACAGGTTCTTGACACGTCTGAGCGGGAAAGTGAAGTGGGAGGCGGGAAATTCAAGAATCTAGATCGAACCCTACCAATCGGTGTCGTAAACATAACATCACGGTTAATAAGAAGAAATGCATCTTAGGTGTTACGAATGTGCTTTTTGCTGGGTATGTCATAAAACCTGGCGGATATACGGCCGACCCTGCAAAAGTCAAGGCTATTGCTGCATTCTCGATTCCTTCAACCCGCACCGAGCTGAGATCATTTTTTGGCCTCATCAACCAGTTGGGACAATTTTCAAAGGACATTGCCCTATCCGCCGAGCCATTGAGAAGTCTTCCATGCGTTAAGAATTCATTTTCATGGAATGCCGACCACACAATTGCATTCAACGCCAGTAATAAAGCCTTATCTCAACCCCCCGTTTTTCATTTGTTCGATCCGGAACTTCTCATGGAATTAGTCATTTAGCTTCAAACTATGACTTGTTTACCCCGCGAGGTGTCATTTTGATCACTTGAGAGTGTGACAGCTTTGCCTTCATTGAATAGATTTTATGTATTTGATTAGAGTTAAATGAAATGAAACAATTGTATTCAAATCAGTGTAACAAACTTTTTGGAGAAACTGAAACAAAAATAGAAATTGCTCGTGCATTCTACATTCTCAAAGCATAATCGTTTCTCCATTTGCTTTTTTCGAAAACCTCCATCAAAGAACGCTCGCTCGAACGCACGCACACGGACTGGAAACACTTTCGCTTTCAAAGTGACTCGCATTTTTTACTCGAATTTCAGGTGGCTCCCTCTGAGAAGTACATTTTGCGGATCTCTCGACTGAAGAGAGCAGCTCCCCCTATAATCACAGCAGAACCTTGAACTATTTGAGAGGGATTGAAGTAATACACACTAACGCTTCGCGCACGCATGGTCTTGGTTTTGCCCTTTTCCAAGTTAAGGGAACCTGCCTTCTACTCATTCAATGTGGTTCTCGCTTTCTCCAAGATGTGGAAACCCGCTACGCAATGGTAGAACTTGAAGCTTTAGCGGTGGTTTGGGCTATTCATAAGACCCACCTTTACGTTTGTCGCAATTTTTTCACCGTAATAACGGATCATAAACCGTTTGTCGAGCTTTTTGGAAAGAAAACGATTGCTACTGTGGAAAATATTCGAATCCAAAATTATGTCCGGAAGTTATCCCGTTACCAGTTCGCAATAAGATGGAAAAAGGGCAAGGAACATTCCATCCCAGATGCGTTTTCCAGGTCCCCTGTTGATGATCCCACAGACGATGATGCTCAATTGCACGAGGATTCATCGGTGCTCGTCATTGCTACCGCTCGGGATTGTTCGGATCCTCTCTTAAAAGACGTTCGTTCTGCCGTATCGGGAGATCCTGATTATCAAGGATGGATTGTGTCTATTCTATCTGGTCTAGAACCACCTACGTCAATGAAAAAGATTTGGCATCAACTTTCTGTGGTAGATGGTTTGATCATGTTTGGACATCGCATTCTCATTCCTCAACAAGTAAGATCATCAACCTTGACCCAACTTCATGCCTCACATGCTGGTCTTGAAGCAACGAAAAGATTAGCCCGACAATCTGTTTATTGGCCGGGAATCTGTATTGATATCACAACATCTGTCCAAACTTGCCGTTCGTGCCAGGAACACCTTCCATCTCAATCAAGAGAATCAAATGCAGCCCCACTATTGCCAGAGACATCGATGGATGAAATTGCTATGGACTTATTCCACTTCGGGGGCCGATGCTATCTTCTTGTCGTTGAAAGATATTCAGGATATCCCTTCATTCATTCCTGGAATCAAGAGCCTTCAGCCGAACAAGTAGCCAGAGCTTTTATGACCATTTTCAGCCAATTTGGAATGCCAACACTTGGTCGATCCGATAATGGTCCTCAGTTTTCGGCACTAATATTTCAAAAGTTTCTAGATAAATGGAACATTTGTTGGTCATCGTCATCGCCTTACCATCCTCAATCCAACCGTTTGGCAGAAAGAACCATTCGATCCATGAAGGCCATTCTCGAAAGACTTGACAAGATTTCTAACTTTGAGGAAGCACTCCTCACTTTCAGAAACACTCCAAAAGCTGATGGCGTGTCTCCTGCTTTTCGAATGTTTGGGAGAGTTCTGCGAACAGCTCTTCCAACTGCCGAGCTAAACCGTTCCTTCAACATGGAACAATCCGATAAGAAGAGAGAACTTTTCCTCCATCACCAGAAATCTTCGTTCAATTCCCACGCTCATCCACGGAGATCTCTTTTTAAGGGGGAGAAAGTGAGAACACAAAATCCCAGTATGAGACGATGGGATGAGATTGGAATTATTACTGACATTTGCAAAGCCGGAAGATCGTACAGAATTCAAATCTCATCCCATCGTCTCAAAATTATTCTTCGAAGAAATCGTCGTTATCTCCGTTATCTTAGATCGTCAGGAAATTCCCCGTTTCCAAAAACAAAGTTCATCAGTGATCATCAAAATTTGGACAATCAACCAATTCAACGATCAAATCGGATCAGACAACCGCCAAGTCGATTTTCCTTTGAGAGCCACGAATGAATTAAATAATTGAGGGGGATGTAAGGATATTACTTCAGATTCAGCATCGAGCATGGAAACTGTCTGGATGAAGACAAACCACTGAACCTACGCGGTCAGCTTATCGGCATGGCCCCAGATCTTTCTCTTACTTTTATCTATTTGTAGTCGAAGTGAATAAAGCTTTAGCTTTTACTTTGTGCATCACTTCAGCGCGCTACACCCGCAACAACATTTTCAGAACCTACGCGAGAGTTTAAGTCAGGCAGTTCCACCGGTCTCGTATTTTCATGGCAAATTCTCCACCTAGATTCCGGCTGGTTTAGCATCCCTTTCCTTCGTTTGGGTGCGAATAGATAGAGTTCGTTCCCCCCTTGAACCACCCTATTATGGAACCTTCTTGGTTCTTCAAAGACAAAAAAACTTCTAGCTTGACATTAAATGGAGGAATGTGAAATATCGATTGATAGACTTAAACTAGCTTTCTATGATGCGTCTCAACCTCCACCAACAATTATCCGTGCTGGTCGTTTGATCACAGGCCCAGATCAATTTCGATCCGAATGACTCCGAATCTGGCCGGGGGGTTCTATGGCGCATCTCCTCAGACACTCTACTCGCCATTGTTTCAAGTCCTAATTAGTTGAAATGTCAAATTGAAAAAGCATTCGATTGAGAAATGCGACAGCAAAACCACGTAATTATTTCTCTTTCTTCAAACCGCTTTAGTATGATTTAAAACGTTCACTTGAGCAACCTTTGTGCATGCCCAATTAAGGGCATTCAGAATAAAAAAGAGAAGAAGAAAAACGCCCGAAAAGCTCAGCCGGGCGGGATTGAAACAGCCCTGGCCCTGCCTCATTTTAAGTAATTTGAAAGGGCTCTCATCGAGCGATCAATCGTTCATGGAATTTTACTCATTGGGACAATTTGGGTTTCTGCTTTACATTCAAACCCTTTTGTTTGCAATTGATGCGTTCCACTGCCTCGACTCGTTCTGACAGTAATATTACTGGAAATCGTTTTGACGAAAATGCATGCAATGAACTTTAATGATTTTTTTCGTAGTGTGTCATGAATGGCACCATTTTAATAGTTTAGTTTACTTGAGTAATTTACAAGTTAGTTATTGCAACGTCGTTAGGAGCACCACAAAGGTGCACTCAAACACGTAATAATACATGTATCGCACATCCAAACCCAGCAAAAGACCTTATACCTAAAAGGGAGCATGTCTCAAGGGCTTCTTTGAACGAATTATTGCGATGAAGGCTTCTTTCTAAAAAAATGTGAGATTTCTTTTATGATAAGCGATCTAAACGGGGACAGCCCCGTTGTTCAACATGTTGAGTTCATCAGGCCCTGTGTAAAACTGATAGTTCCAAACGTTCCATCTGATCATGAATGGATCAGTGTAATCCAGGTTTGTAGCCACTTTTTTAATTGTTGCGCTGGGGCCTCCCTCCCAGTTTTTTCCGCCTGTTTTAGCTTGGAAAAAGTGCGAGCGGTTCAGTTAAAGAGTAATTAATCACACTTGTGTTAAACCTATTATCAAAATGAGTACAAAATTGATTAGGGTAAAGACATATGTTAGTCATCAAACAATCATTAATATAATTGGCTGACAAACTGCTAGACATTTTGGGATCAAAACTGATCTTCTTCAGTTCATGACTTGTTATCAGTGATGGCAAATGGATGTATGCCGTGCTTCTGCGAACAGGCAAAAATGTTCTCAGAAAGTGACAAACTTCATGCAAAAAATTGTAGGCCTTCTCCAAATCATCAACTAAACTTTTTGAGTCCTGACCATTCCTTCCTCAAACTAATTTTGGATCATCAACATAGGAAAAAATACTAACTTTTGTACCAAGCTTGTTAAAGGGAGCAATGAAAATGATGAAAAAAGAGCATACCTAAAATGGAACTTTGTGGAATGCCACTCAATGATCCTTCAGCCTTAGGATCTGCTTCCTTTCACTAATGAAGCTTTCAATCTCAGTCTGGACCTTACCCTGCCTCCCACTGTTTGAGTTGACGAAGCAAGACCACAAATTATGCCTTGGTAAAGTCTTTATCAAACTATATCAATTTGCTCATCATCCAAATCAAATCCAAGCCTGCCAAATGCCAATGACATGTTCTAAATAGTCAATCAATTGGATGATTGTACTAAAATGTGCTCAAAATCTGTGGTGTTCTGAGGGAAATGATATCATAGACTTCCAAATAATCTACAAGCTTAGACTTCATGATCCTCTCAAAAATTTGTGCAAACTGCCGGCCAGGGGTGTTTCACTTAAAACCTGGACTAGAAAATATTCTTAAGGCAAAATGTATTTTTCTGAGAAACACCTTGTCAATGAAATCCACCTAGTGGAAACAAGCTTATCCTTTCCCACTTCCAAAATGTGTCTTTTGGTGGCAAGATTATTTTAATATTAATCATTGGCAGTAAATGTTGCTCCCTTCTTCTTGGGAGCTCAATTGTTAACCACTTTCCAATTTCAATGGCTTCAACAAGAGAAAAAATTGTAAGCTGCAGATTTCAAGTTGCTAAATACAGTTTGCTACCATTTTTTATTAGCTTGGAAAAATGAAAGCAAAGATTTAAATTCAAAGAGCCATAATGAAAATGGAAAAATACAAAAGGCATTAGTATTGCTTTCCTCTCAAATTCTAAGCAATCAAGTTAATACCATTTCATTTGCTATTTTAAAGTTTCCAGCCATTGTATAAGTTATTTTGAATGTTTTCCAATTTTTCCAGGTTCCAATATTAACTACTATATGGACAGATAGAAGGCAACGGTAGAAAGTAGAAAGAGAGCTAGAAAGAGTATCATTATGCAGAAATAATTCCATTGGTATATTTTATGGCATTTTCATCTACTTTATTCATTTTCATTTGACACACCATGCAGAAGCACTTTCCGAGCTCCCTCTATGAGAAGTGACTCTCTCTTGTTCATCTTGATCAGAAAAATTGAAATCATAAATGTACATATGTGTGTGCATACACCTGGCTCGCAACTGCTTGATGCTAATATGTCCAGTCGTACCCAACATTATGCATCTCTTTGACTTGTAAATATCAGAGGGCCAAAAAGCTGGATTTGTGGAGTACTTGCAACTTGACAAAAATAATGGCATGTCTATTCTTCAAGTCAATGATTTGTCGCACAATTTACGAGTGTACAGTCGGATCCAAATCAGTTATAACATTGGCTTGTTTTAGATCCGAAATGCTCAACATTTCACCAGCCGATTTTGAGAATGATTGTTTGATGTCTTACATATGTCTCTATACTAATCAAATATGTACTCATTTTGATAATAGGTTTAACACAAGTGTGATTAATTACTTTTTAACTGAACCGCTTGCACTTTTTCCAAGCTAAGACAAGCGGAAAAAACTGGGAGGGAGGCCCCAGCGCAACATTTAAAAAAGTGGCAACAAACCTGGATTACACTGGTCCATTGTCAAATGCATTTACCTTCGAATTTCAAGCCGGGCTGAGACTTCAATTCTTCGCATCCATTGTTGTGCAAGAATTCACTTTCATTCATCTCAGCGCGATCAGACCCCACAACGTTGAATTCAACAGTCAAAAGGCCGTTTAAGGACGCACTCAAGTCGTCGAAAGGGCCGCCCTGAAGAGGTATCACTTGAGCCTGTTTGGTGGTGATCAAAAGCTCTTCTAAGCTGACAATTCCCAATCCCAGGAAATGTTTTTTCTCATTTTCATTACAAACAGATCCCCACACTTCAAACAATATTTCGGCACTGCGAGTGTTTAAGTTGCTAAAACGAAAAAGACAAAATTGTGTGAATAGCATTTTGAATAAAACGCCGCGCTCTCCAAGACGAGAAAACTTACAAAGTGCAGTCGTATTCAAAAGACACTTCGCCTTTTTCAACAACGATCCCGATGGGAGAAGTGAAGCTCTGATTTGGTTCGTCCATTTCAATAACAACATATGGGTTTCGACAATTGATTCCAAGTTCACGAGCCTTACTTATGTGAACTTTGATTTGCTTCAATTTTGCCCCAAGGGACGCAGATCGGGATCGAGCTGTTCGAAAACGATCTTTATCATCCTCAGAGCCCTATGTTGAAGATGGATATCCATAATGAGGGCGTAAAAAGTTTCGTGAACACGCCATGATTTACAAACAAGAAATATTTTTGAGGCTTATTCTTAAATGTCTCTCGTTAATATTTCAAGGAATCACGGCGATGGAAAGTTTCAAAACCGATTTCCTTTGCTTTATTTTACCTTCAGTGCTGATTTCAATCGCTTTGGAACCTTCTTGTACACTGGGAAAATGTGGTGACCAAAATCTTCCATATTGATTGTTATTTGGGAGCTTCTGATCGCCATCATCATCATGTCGTGGGCTTTTTGGCCAATGTGTTCATTTTCATTCTTGGTCGAGTTTATTTCATTAATAGGCATTGCTAATCTACTAGTCACCTGGAAAACATGACAAGAATTATTCGTGGCCACAATAAAACATATTTGTGAATTGTGAATTTTCTAATCAAAAACACCTTTAAACTTTAATCTGGATTGAAAAAAAAATCGGAAATATCGCTTTTTCTCTCCTTGACACAAACTTTAAAATAAAACCCTTTCTTCAGACTCTTTGCCTGTTATTGTTTTACGCACAAAAAAGCCTTTTTATTATTTTAAAATGACCAAGTGGCAAGTGGATTCATCATACTCATGGAACCAAATCTAAGTTCCATCCACAAGCATGACTCCCTCTATTTTCCATTACGAAAAGTGAAAATCCAGGGTACAGTATTTTTTATTTTATTTGTCCCCAAAACTTACTCTCCTGTAAGAGAAAGTGGGAAGTGCAAGTGGGAGAAGTACAAGTGGGAGTAGTACAAGTGGGAGAAGTACAAGTGGGAGAAGTACAAGTGGGAGAAATACAAGTGGGAGAAGTACAAGTGGGAGAAGTACAAGTGGGAGAAGTATAAGTGGGAGAAGTACAAGTGGGAGAAGTACACGTGAGAGAAGTTCAAGAGGGAGAAGTACAAGTGGGAGAAGTACAAGTAAGTACAAAAGGGAGAAGTACAAGTAAGTACAAGTGGGAAAAATACAAGTAAGTACAAGTGGGAGAAGTACAAGTAAGTACAAGTGGGAGAAGTACAAGTAAGTACAAGTGGGAGAAGTATAAGTAAGTACAAGTGGGAGAAGTACAAGTAAGTACAAGTGGGAGAAGTACAAGTAAGTACAAGTGGGAGAAGTACAAGTAAGTACAAGTGGGAGAAGTACACGTGAGGGAAGTACACGTGAGAGAAGTGCACGTGGGAGAAGTACACGTGAGAGAAGTACATGTGAGAGAAGTACTCTGGTTCCCCAGGTTTGCCCATTTAAGTCATCAAAGGCCGTGACTACTCCATGTAACTTAATACCACAGGCCACTAGAACTAGGCAAGCGCGTGATTCGAACTAGGGATGTTGTGGGTAGTTGGCCAATGCTCAACCCCTACGCTATGACTGCTTGCCTTATATTTAGAGATTATTTAGTTACAAATTGAATTCAAATCGAATGAAAATACATTTAGCGGCTGCTGAGTTATTTGGGTTTTGATACATCGCACTTCAACTGCAGTTGGAGTGCGTTCACAGCTAATAATGCTCTAGTCAATACCATATAAAAAGGCTGTGATATTCATGCTAGTCAAGGGTAATAAAGACATGTTCTCGGGGGCTTCACCCTTCAAAACTACTTTATTTCGTGTGCATTTCACGTTATTTCAGGTTTGAATGGTACATTTTTGAACCCCAAAAAACAAAAAACGTTACAGTTACATGAAAAAATGTCTAACAGATTCATAATAAAATCTACGATTTCTTGAAAGATCATGTTCAAAATGGACGAAAATCTAAACTTGAAACATTAACAGAATTTTTCAAAATGTCAAATCCAACTTTGAGTGCCTTTGAATTTGCAAAAGATTTTTTTCTAAAATATATCTTAAGTGCTTCTTAGGTGAGATTTTATATTATTTTGAGCTATTTTGACAAAAACTTTAAAACTCAAAAAAGTCATTTTCTATTGCAACATTAAAAATTTATTTTAAATCTTTGGAAATTTGTGTTTTGATATAAATGTAACGTTTTCCGGCTTTTTGAGGTCAAAAATGGACCATTCAAATCCAAATAACTCAGTTGTTCACAAATGTATCTTTAATTAATTTGAATCTATCAAGTAACTAAATGGTCTCTGAATTTGGATGAATTAGTTTATCAAGGTTTTTAGGTAAATAACTTTTTCCCTGGACCTGAACGTATGTAATACAATAAAAGTAAAGTTGTTCTGCATTGAATTGTGACTCCAAAAATGCCATGTTGTCTTTGGGTATTTCGATCCAAACGTAAAAAGCCATTCAGAACACCATGTCTCCTCTCTTCTTAATCGGGCTCATTCATTGTTTAATCTTGCATGTGTGTGTTTGATTCGTGAATTGAGTGGAAAGACCAGTGAATTGGCCTTTGCTGTTGTCCTCTGTAAGTTGCAGTGTGAATTGCAAGTGGGAACAAAACGAGAGAGATATTTTTTTTAAATGTTATTCAATGTACGCACAAGTGGACGCAAAATAGAAGAGGTAGGTAAAGCTTCCATCAATCGTGAACATTTTATTGAGATTAGAAGGCTGCTTTACAGGGACTTCAAACACAACTCTGACCGTGTCCTCTTTTTACTTTGATTAGCCTTGCAGGATTGTTCTTGGGAACATCTTGAAGAGTAGAATTAAGTGTAAAGATAAATATTTTAGCAATGTTTATTCTCTGTTTTCTTTAGAATTTTGCAAATTTTGTCACACAATGTAAAATATTTTAAACAGTAAAAAAATTGCATCGTATTGCGGCCAAAAACTTGACTCAATGAAAGTAATGGAGTAGCTTTTCACGTCAACCTTAAATGAATCTTGAATCGACTATTCAATCAGCTTTATTTTCCCCCAAAAAATCTAAATATTGTCATTTTCCCTGAGGAGGGATCGTTAAATGACTAGCCTCATTCTACTTTTTCTACTCATATCACTAAGGACAGGAAGTTTAGACGAATAAAGCTATCAAATTAGACCAAAAAAGAGAAATATAATTGCCTTATTAGACGAAAAAAGACAAATAAGATTGCCCAATTAAACAAAAGAAAATCATTCATTCCAGATGGGCAGCATGGTTACAGAAGGCAACACTCAACCAGCACTGCAATCAATATGGCTGCAGATGAGTGGAATGAGGCTCTCCAGAGAGGTCAAAAAGCTACAGCGCTGCTGTTTGACCTCTCGGCTGCTTTTGACCTGGTGGACAAGGACATCCTCATAGGCAAGCTGGAACACTATGGAGTGCATAGAACAGGCCTCAACTTAATCAGTGACTACATGAAGGACAGATCACAAGTGGTTCAAGTTGGACACTACCTCTCAGATCAAGGGCCAATTGAAATAGGCTCCCCCCCAAGGATCTGGACTCTCATCCCTGCTATTCCTGGCTCTAATAAGTGATCTACCCCTTGCCTGTTCATCTGCAACAATAATCACATATGCAGATGACACAACTGCTGTGGTGAGGGGAGACTCTGAGGAAGATCTGATCAAGAATCTGGAGAAAACTGCAGAGGAAGTGGCATGCTACATGAGCAACTCCAGGCTAGTACTGAACCCAGAAAAAACTGGGCTAATCATCTTCAAGGGCAGAACCAAATCAGAAACAACAAGTCCACCAATTAAAATCCAATGCAGAGGATCCACAATCCGAGAGACTCATGACCAGACCCTACTAGGAGTCAAAATATCCAACACAGGGACATGGAAGGACCATGTGGAGGGACTCCTCAGTGAACTGAGTTGCAGAACAGGAGTCCTCTCAAGATTGAGAGAGCACATACCCAAGAGTACCCTGCTGTCTCTCATTGATCCTCTCATCCTGGCAAAAATAAGATATGCCATGGAGGTTTACTCCGACCCCTCAACAGGATGGAGATATGGCCACAACTCAAGCAGACTTCTGCAGGAACTTCAAGTGAGAGTAAACAATGCCATCAGGACCTGCATGAGGATTCTCTAAAGGACAAAGTTCCTGTGAGGACATTACTGGAAGAAGCAAAATTGCCAAGTGTCCTGGACATGGCTGTGAGAATAAATGCAATTGCCGCATGGAGGTTGTTTTCTCCAGGTTTGCCTTTACCCAGTGACCCTTCCAGTAGCATCTCTATCAGCTCAGAATCAGCCATCACCCGGTCCAAAACCAGAGGCGATATCGCACACACGGGATCATCACGGCGAAGTCACGCCAAGTTCGCAAGAATATGGAACGCGCTTCCAGAGCCCGTGAGAGCAGCCAAGACAATCTCTAGTCTGAAAAAATTAATCCATGACCATCTAGATGTAATCAAGTGCAATCTCCAGAAGCAATGTTTGGAATGATAAGTGATCCCATACCCATCCTTTCCCCCATCTAGAAATTGATGTCCCTTGTACTACACTGTATCTGTCAGAATATTGAAACTGAAAGAATCCATATCAAGAAGTCACATGACTTAGTAGCGTATTGCTATTGAAGAAATAAATATTATTACGAACCGAAAAAGAATAAAAGTTTCCAGAAGACGACAAAACGAAGAAAAACTTACTGAAAAGACGTAAAAAATCGAATCAATTTGACCAAAAGGCGAATGAAACTACTTACTCATAACTATGATAAAAAAGGAGACAAATTGAGTGCCCGTACAGACCAAAAAAGACGTTTAAACTGCTTCCACTAAACATACAAAATGTATCTCCTTATTGACGGAAAAATTTGTCTACTTGTGCAAAAACGGCAAAATCTAGAATATTTAAAACAGGAATAACCTAATGGGCAAGAACTATTCAGTAGTACATATGTCAAGTAAAAACAAGAGTTCAAAAATGCCTCTTTTTAAGGAGTGTATACTGTAGAGTTATACATAAAGTCAGAAGAATTACAGATACATCAATTGTTCTCATGGCCAGAAAGCTTTTTAAACCCAACAGTAATCTTTCTATTCTGTGTCTGGCGGGCAATGCTACGAGTCAAAGTTGATTTTTAAGTGTGGATTGTTTTTTGTTGGTTCAAAACCGGAATTGACAATCAAATTATTTCCTTGGCTGAAGCTTTGACGTTGAACTTTCTTCGAAGTTATTTTTTGCGTAGAAATTAGAACACAACGCGTAAAGAGCTTGAAAAAAGACGAATAATATGCAAATTAGACGAAAAAAAATTTCGCGACGAGTAAAGGCTCAAAAGACGAATAGTTTTTTTTTCGTTTCAAGTTCCTGTCCCTACTTATCATGCTCACTTCTCCCGCTTCCTCCTCGCACTTACTTCTACCAATTACTTCTCCTACTTACTTCTCCCACTTACTTCTCCTACTTACTTCTCCCACTTACTTCTCCCACTTACTTCTCCCACTTACTTCTCCCACTTACTTCTCCCGCTTACTTCTCCCCACCCAAAACCCCCTGTTCCCACATGGACCCCGTAAAGCTTGTTGTCGCTAATATTTTCCCGGTAGACAATGCTACATTCTCCCAGGGGAGGGAGGGTAAGAAACCAGGACCAAAAGAAAGAACTGCTTATACCAGGGGTTTCCACTTTCCGAAATCCCGAATCCTCACTCTATCTTTTAATCTCACTCCTCCCAGTTCTCTCAGGACGTTGTTCATGGCTTTCTGAAGCTCCTTCTGTAAGATGTTCTGTTCTTGATCCTCAGCGGTTCGGATTTTGAAAAACAAGGACAGGCAGTAACGTATTTTTGAGAGGATAAGAGATTCCACCGCCACCTTTAAGTAGGACCTTGGGATCCGAGAGAGTAAGAGTCTTAAGGTGCCAAGGCCTTTTTGGAAGTCAGATCGTTGATTTGCTAGTTGATGGGTCCATTTGAGGTCTTGTTGGACAAGAATTCCAAGGATCTTGCATACTGGAGATGCTTCCACAATTTCTTCTCCAACCAATATCGAGACATTTGGTGTGTGAGCAAAACCTTTTCCCCGAGAGATGATGAGGTTTGTTTTTGAAGGGTTTGCTTTGAGGCGGTTTTATCAACATATATCTGAATGTGCTCTCAGCAACCGACTCCAAGTTGAATCGAAGATCCTCAATGTCCTTGCCACCGACCACTACTACAGTGCCATCAGCAAAGCTGGTGTAACCGTCCCAAATTTTTTCTGGTAACCATAGTGGGAAATCTGCAACGTAGAGAAGAAAAAACAACGGTGATAGGACTGAACCCTGTGGTGATCCCATACTAATTCGCATGGGCTCGGACATTACATGGTTGCACACCACTTGCATGGTTCGGTCGTTCAAAAATGACCGAACCCATCGGATTGCCGTGGTTCCAAATCCCATCAGGCTCAGCTTCCAAATTAGGATGTCATGGTCGATACAATCGAAAGCAGCACTTGATGATGATGATGAGGAGGAGGAGATCGACACTTAAATCGAATTGGAGGAGACTTGCGTTTCCATGACTCCTTTCGAGAGCCATGCCGAGGTGGACTTTCCCTACCACACTCAAGCATGAGTGGGCCTTTCGGAATCCATATTGATTTTTTGGGATCAGATTTTCAGACACCACGTGTTCTTTTATTCTTCGATATGCTAGCCGTTATTTTATTTGGTCTTATCTTTTGATTTTTGAATCCACGTTTTCATGAAACGACTCTTATCATTTGCGGAATCAAACTTGACGAAAAAGGGTCGTTTTCGCATGAGGGCACTAGGGGCGTTTCGTCCCAATCGTTTAGCATAGATCATCTTAGCATCTTGTTTATTGGTATGACATATCTCGAATATTTTTTCAATCTGCTTCAAATCCTTTACTTGGTCAGCGTCTTCTGGGATGCCGTGGACTGATATTCTTTTTCGCTCTCTCTCGCCGTGTCATTTCCTCAACAACACTCGCCAAGGGTGGGGTTGACGGGTCCGGTTTGGCGCATTCGACCTTTTTGATACGATCCTTTAATGAGCCAATCACGGTTGTATTCTCAGCCACTGTCATTTCGCACTTCTCTCGCCTTATCTCCAATCGACTGAGGTTTGCAACAATTTTTTTGCAACCATAATTACATGCTTTACAACACATAAGATAGTCAGCCTCTCGTAGAAGTTGAATGGTTTCTGTAGGCAGTCCAAAGCATGATTCGTGAAAGCTGCGTTCGCAAACTTCACAGCTGAGATAGGCTTTCTTAGAACGTCGGTCTATGTCCTTCGCACAAGTTCCACACTCAAGTTTCATTTCATTGCTCATGATAGATTTTTTTTTGATTGTGGGTGCTAGGGTCGGAGGTTTGAGCCTCGCCCGGCCAGCGAAGCCAGCCATTACATTTTCCAAATCATTTCCGATAGGCAATCTCGTGTCCGGTATCAGATTGGTTCTCCATCTGTGGGTGTGGATTAGCGTCTAGAAGTTTCCCTGAGAGAGGTCGGGGAGGAGAATCGAACCTGGGACCTCTCTCACTACAGGAAACTGCGCTAACCACGACACCACGTCTCCTCCCTTTTTTATTGCTGGCTCTTTCCCTTCTCCTTTGACTTTCTTGGACTTTTTTGGTGGGAGTGGAGATAAGATGGATTCCAACAGGCTTATTGATCCTTTTGATACGTCTTTAGTGTTACTTCTTGTGACCTTCATTTGTCATAGTTGCACAATACTAAGCACTACTTGTCCGGAATTTTGCTGCGTGAGACTTTTCAGGCGAAGAATCTGCTAAGTCCGAAAATTCTGGGAGAGCACATAATTACACGTCTGCCTTCGAGATGATCTTTGATCGAACTCCTGTTTACCGTTACCTTTTTACCTTGTGACCTATATACCGCGTGCCAAAGTTCAGGTTGGTGACATTATTTGAAAAGATTAAAAGTTTTTTGTTCTGGAGTGAGTCTTTACTTCTATATATGATAATGTCCACAAAACGTATTTGGATGTAATTCCTATGAATACTCAAGAGTCATTATTGTGGTCAAAAACTAACATTAATTATGGTCCTTCGTGGTGTCTCCATTTCTCGGAGCACTCCTTGAGATTTAGACCCTGAAAGTGTTATGAGTTGGGCTAGGGAAAAACGTTTTTACATTAAAAATATTTTTTTACATTTTTTGCCAATTTTACGTAAATATAACATTTTTATTTTATTTGACATTCTTTGGAAAATTTCAACATTTTCCTAACATTTTTTTGTACTTTTTGCTCAAAAATGTCATCCAAAACCGGTTCTGAGAGACCAATTAATCAAATGAAGGCTTGAAATTTCCCGCCAAAATTTCCCACTAAAACTGTCATTGTTCAACTTCACATTTTACAATGCCAATTGATTAAAATCTTTGGAAAGGGACAAAAAGTGCCCTTAAAGTTTCTTTTTGTCAAAAAGTTGTGAAAATGTTCAAATCAGAAACTTTGTGACCCTTGTTTCCGTGATTATTTTACGTGGGCTGAATAGCTATGTGTAGAGTAAAGCATGTTTTAAGTTGGCACTGTTCCCATTATTTACTCAGACTTTAATATCTATTGCCTTTCAAAGGGTCTGAATGTGCTATCTGACTTAAAACATAAACTGTTTTGACGTCTAGCTTATAAAAACACCCAGCTATGTGAAGCGCAACCTCCAGTTTTTTTTAAGCTAGAGCTTTGACGGGATTATTTCCTTCAGATGTCTGGTCATACTGTCTTAAGTAGTCTTCTCAAGTCCTCCATGCATTTAGTCCTATTTCTCCCACATTTCGTTGACTTTTTTTCTCTAATTTTCAAAAAATAATTGCTCTTTTTGCTCTAAATTTCAACATTTTTTGCCCTTTTTGCCCTTTAATTCAACATTTTTTGCCCTTTTTGCCCTATATTTCAACATTTTTTGCCCTTTTTGCCCTATATTTCAACATTTTTTGCCCTTTTTGCCCCATATTTCAACATTTTTTGCCCTTTTTGCCCTATATTTCAACATTTTTCGCCCTTTTTGCCCTATATTTCAACATTTTTCGCCCTTTTTCCTAACATAATAATGACATTTTTTGGACGTTTTTCTAACATTTTTCCCAGGCTCTAGTTATGAGCAATGCAAAAAGCTATATTGACAACAGATCTGTTCAAGATACTTTGAAAAAGTCTCTAGATAAAGATAGTTAAAGATACTTCTCAAAAAAATTTATCTAGATAAAGATATATCAAGATACTTTCCTGAAAAAGTATCTAGATAAAGATAGTTCAAGATAGCTTCCCGAAAAAACTATCTACGTAGATAACATACTTCAAGATACTTTTCACAAAACGCATCTATATAAGATACTTCTAGATAGTTTTCTTCATAATGCATTATGTCAAATTATTTGTGCATTATGCATTTTGAAGAAAAGTATCTAGAAGTATCTTATCTAGATACTTCTTGGGATAATGCATACTAAACAACGCATAATGGATGCTTTAAACTAAAAGATTGAGAGAACACATTAAATAGTAAAAGATAGTTTGCCGAAAGAAATATCTAGATAAAGATAGTTTAGGATACTTTCCCGAAAAAGTATCTTGATAAAGATACTTTAAGATACCTTACCGAAAAAAGTATCTAGATAAAGATAAAAGATAATTTATCTTTTATCTTTTATCTAGATAAGATAATTGAACAGGTCTGTTGGTCTCATGTGTTGGAAATACCGTCTCGTCCCATCACTACTTTCAAACAGATTCACCCGGTATTAGGTTGGCCAGCAAGACTACAATTTGCTGGCCACCATAAAAGGAATAAAAAGATTTGCAATTAGGTTTGATTTGGCATTCTTTAAAAACTTTATGGCAAATGTCGTCACAAATCCGGCAAAAATTGGCAAATTCTTGAACAAAATTGCAGTATTTGATCACTAATTCACGTAGAGCTCGTAAAAAAACGTTGAAAACTATCCAAAAAATGTCATAAAATTGCTAGGAAAAATGGGAAAAAATGTTGCAATTTAGAGAGAAAATGTTAAAATTTAGGAGAAAAAATGCAAAATGTCAAAATTTAGGAGAAAAAAAATGTTAAAATGTTAAAGATTAGGAGAAAACAGGCCAAAAGTGTAAAACATTAGGAAAATGGAAAACTAGGGGAAATTTTTTAGAGAAAAAGGTAAGAATGTTGAAATTTAGGGAAAAGCCAAAAGTGTTGAAATTTAGAGAAATAAAACAAAAAATATTAGATTTCTAATTCAGCAAGGAAAAAATTCTTAGAGTTCGAGTTCAAATAAAAAAAATTGACAACAGGCCGCACTACCTGAGTGCTATTATTCAAAACAGTCTTTGCCACAAAGTTGAAATTTTGGTCCAATATTGCTAAACTGATTTGATGCCATAAGTTTAAAATAGTGTCATTGACAGCACTATAGTGCTGAATCTGGGCACATTCATTGTGGAAAAACTTGGGGGAAGAGTTGACATTGTCGTCATTTTGACTACCTTGTTTTCAACTAAAACTGATCAAAAGTTACGTGAAAAACAAGTATTTACGACTAATACTCAAAAGAACTTGCCCATGTAAGGGAAGAAAGAGAAGAAGAAGCAAGTGGAAGGGTAAATATTTTTAATGTAAAAATATTATTTTCCTTGTCCTACAGATCAGGCAAAAAGGAATGCCAAGAGCTTGTCAACCCTGTTACCAACTGAAGGTCCTCTGAGCTTTGTGCCTAGAAACTGATTGCTGCTTGGTTTGTTTTTAGGTATGCAGAGCAAAGCGGCAGTTTTGAAAAAGGTCACGACTTTTCTGTCAGTGTAGGTTCTAGCAAGTAGAGCAACGTCAGTTTTAACCTCTAGACAAGTTCGTCGAGGCTTAATACTGGGCTGCACATTTCATGAAAATGCATCCAATTTCATTTTTTCCGATTTATTTGATTTTTCATTATTTCTGTTAATTTGCATTTTTGGCATTTTTTGCCGATATTTCGTCATCGACATACGAACCTCGATGTGTTCAAACACACATGCCAATGGACAAGTTACATTCATACTAAGGGTCATAGAAAAGTATTAAAATTACAAAGATATTTTATGATACTAATGAGCATCTTTGGTTAAGTACATTTCATTCTGCCTGGTCATGCTTGATTGTAAATTTGTCTTCAATTGGCGCCTTTACACTAACCTCTATCAAAAAATCAACAACATAAAAAGAAATGACGCGACCTCATGAATTCGTAGTTGACCTTGCCAAGGCCGGGCAGACGGCAGCCGCTTTGGAGAAAATGTCTGCTGCTCCCGGGGATAAGGTCTTGTCTGCAAGCCAAATTTATCGAGTCATTGCCTGTGACAAGACTGGAAAGGAGGCCTCAGATCAAAGATACCGATACCACTAAATCCAAAGAAGACAAAGAAGACAGATGACTTTGTCCAAGCCAAAATCCTGGGATATGAGGCATTTCTGAAGTTAATTATGACAATAGACAAAACAAATGTACAATTCTACATTTCCAAAAGCAAAGAAGAGGGCAATCAATGGCTTCCAAGAGCATCCAGGCCCCAATTAAATTCAAGACTCAGGCCAGCCAAAAGAAAGAGATGGTGATCTCTTTCTTTGACTATCATGATCTGATTTATCAAAATTATGTGCTAATTTGTCAATACCTTGAGAACATTTCTGAAACATTTCAGAGAAGAGAACTGAAATGGTCAAGGAGGACTGGTTTTTACTCATGGACAACAACTGTAGTCACACAGAAATGCTCACAAAGGAGTTCAATGCTGCCAAGTCCATCTCCATTATTGAACTTCCACTTTATTCTCGGAACTTGGCTCCGGCAGACTTCTTTCCCTTCTGAACTATGAAAATATCCATGGGAGGTGTCCCAATCTCTGGCACTTCTGCCAAAAAGGAATGGGAAGGGTTGTGTCCAACCATCCCCACTTTGGACTTCTCCAATGCCTTCCACAAGTGGGTGGAAAGATGGGGAAAGTGTATCGACAGAGTTGGTGAAAAATCAATAAACATCAATACTTTTTGCATTGCAATAAATACATTGGTTCTTAAAGGCTGCTTCTTAATTATTTAGCTTGGCTTCATGGGCACATAAAATTCACAGGATTTTCACTCGCAGTAACAGAAAAATGCGTCTTTTACATGGTTTCTTTCTACTCAGGCCTTAGAAAGCGTCAAATCATAGAGCAAGTTGACTTGAGGTAACTCTAAACAAGGACCCCTGAAAGGGGTGGACGCGAACTCCGATTCCTGAAGAAATGGCATAAGGCCAATGCCAGATTTTGACACAACGTGATTTATTCTTTATGTATTGCTAAAACTATTGAACATGCTTCTTGAAAATTCAGACTTCTTGACTTATTTGATACTTTTTTGTAAGTTTTGAAAACCTTGTGATTTGACAACTAACACGTTAACCCTTTGAATTACTCGACTTAAAATTTTGCTCATACTTGTTTTCTTCATCATACTTCTTAAAATCCATAGTATGTCCTCCATTTTGGCTTAAGATTTGATTTTTGGTACGTGAACTTAAGTGAACCGCATACCAAGTAACATGTGAGATCTCGTAAGAAAGATGCAAAACTTTATGTTTAACTTGACTTAAAGGGTTTAAGAATAAGAAAAGAGCAAGTTTAAGTGAAGAAACATGGAGTCATTTTAAGCAATTCATATAATGACGATTTATCAAAACATGTGTGAAAAAAGTTGGCCTACATTTTGGCATTTGCCATTTTGGCTCAAATAGAAACAATCTCTGTCTTAAATCCGATAGGCACGGTACTGAAAAAATCATATCAAATTTGTATGGAAATTCCAAACACTGAGATATGTTTCAGACCCAGGAAAATTTGTTTGTGTTTCCGAAGTTAAAACGCAGCTTCGCAGCTGCAATCTGAAAAAGGCTGTCCGCTTAGTAGGAATATTGCAGGGTTAGTTAGTGGACTATCTCAACCATAAAGCGTCCCGTTTATTGGGATTAACGGGATTTTTCTCCAGGGAATAACGGGGAAAAAAGCCCTTCTTTTGCAAACATTTTCACCTGATTTCTAAAAATAAGTTCATTTTTGTGTCTCTGTATTACATTTACTGAGCATGAAGTTTTCTGACTTAGATTATCTTCAACATTGGAAGATGTCTTCAATTTCATCACGTCTCATCAAGTACCGTCAATTGTAGGCTTTTTGTGACATATTTCTATTAATTTAAAAATATATAACTATTATTTCTGTTATATATATTCTGTTAAATGTTGTAAATATACAGTATTTCATTAATATTTATATTAAGCCTTTAGTTTGCTCGGCTACTTTCAGGGATGCCAAAAATTATTCAAAAACGTCAAAATCGGAACAAAATTGGCTTTATTTCGTTTATCCACCGGTTCATCCCATTTATCCTGTTTATCCCCCATTTATCCCGTTTATCCTCCCATTTATCCCGTTTATCCCCCCTTTAATCAAAATTGAAACCCCGAAAATTTTTGAAACAAGGTTGTTTTTCTGTCGCCATTCAACGCTTCTAACCTCGGGCCATCCTTCCAATTTGACAATGATGAGACGCTCCCTGGAAAGAATGGCCAAACTGATGCGTCCTTTCAGTTCTTGGACAAGAAGAAGCCAATCCCATTGATTCAGAGGGGAGTTCTGAATAACAGTGCCCTCCACCGCCGAGCCCAAGAATCGAATCCTCATGTGGACAGAAAATGCAGCTTCAAGATCCGCCGTCACAGTCTAAGGAAGTCAATTTGGAAAAAGACTGAATATTTATCCATTTTGAAAGAACTAAATCGAGCACGAAAAAATAGCAATCCAATGAGGGATGCAGGGGGAGGTTTGAGTGATCTCTTCAAAAATCTTATCGCGGGCGGATGAAAGAAGTGAAAAGGCTCGTTTGGCAACAATGGGTGGCTCGTGAGAATTTGGGCAGTTTAAGGGTTTTCGCAATTTATAGACCGCCCTCATGACTTAGATGCCATGAAAAATGTCGAATTGCAAGTTTGAACACCTTTGGTTAGGATTTTGGAAAAATATGCACACTTTATTTGCTCATTCTTGCACGAGAAAATTCTCAACAAAAGGCCACTTTTTTGGGTAAGTACAAGTGTAAGTGATGTAAAAAGCACTGATTTGTATTGTAAAACTCCAAAACCATCAAGGTACAAAACAAAATGCCGTATTTTGTACGTATTTCTCTTCAATATCAAAGGTCTTTTTTAAGTGCTTGCCATTTTTTAGTCAAAAGAATAATTTTGCATATTCTTACAAAACCGAGAGTCAAAATGTTTAAACTTGCAATTCGACATTTTTTGTAGCATCTAAGTCATAAGGGCGGTCTGTAAACGCGAAAACCCTTGCACTGACCAAAATCTTACGTTGACAAACAAGCCTTTTCTCTTCTTTCATCCGCCCTCGATAAGATTTTTGAAGAGATCACTCAAACCTCCCCCTGCACCTCTCATTGGTAGGCGTGTCGAGTTTTTGCAAAAATCCAAAATCCTCCATGTTTTTAAGGTGCCCTGGGCCAGAACTAGCGGTGGACAAAAAACGCTGACCTTTTTTGCCTACAAGGTTTCGTGATTTTTTCAAAAACACACCGTACCACACCTACATTTCCGCAACTGGTGGCAGTGTCGAGGTCGGTGTCGACACTAGTGTAGGTGTCAGTGGGTGTCAATGTCAGTGTTGACATTGACATTTTCGGCAAGTTCGGTGTCGCCTTTGATGCCTAAAATGCCGGTATCATCCATCCCTAGCTCGAACAGGCAACGTTTCCACATTCACCTACTAATACGTTAAGTTAAATGGCCTAACTACCCCCCAAAGTCATGGGCAATCCTCCAATTGAAGTTATCCTTGGCTAAAACAACACATTCCTTGATTTGCAACCTTGAACCCATACAGAAGAGGGATAGAGTGTTGAAGCTCAATAGCTCCCATTAAATGCAAATTCGATTTCCAGTCAGCTGATCTCTGGGGTACACTTCTGGCTTGTTGCAAAAATCCCCAGTGATACATCACACTCCACCTGCAATTGGAATGCGTTCACAACTCAATAATATTTAATCAAAACCGAATAAATTGCTGAGATATTCATGTTAATCAACAGTAATAAAGAAATGATCCCGTGGTGCTTCATATCTGCACCCTTCACAACTACTAAACTTCTTGTGCATTCCACGTTATTTCAATGGACAGGTGGAGTGCGATGTATCACCCAGCAATTTGTATTAAGAATTACTGATGTGATTCCACCTAGTTGATGGACAAGCCATTTTTCTAAGTAACAAAGAGCTAATGTCTCTTGCCTTTCAAAAACTCTAGTTGTGAGAAAAAATGACCCAAAAATTGAAAATCAAATGGAAAAGAGGAAAAAATTGAAAATAGACATTGAAATAGAACTTGGCACAATTTCAAAGCATCTTTTCAAAATTTGGTATTAAATTTCAGTTTTGCTAGATTTTCAAACTCCTTGGTGCTCTCAAGGTCGTTCCAGTTCGGAGGATATATATTTGTGGCAGAAAATGGTAGAAAATGGCAGAAAGTGGCAGAAAATGGCAGAAAGTGGCAGAAAATGGCAGAAAGTGGCAGAAAATGGCAGAAAATGGCAGAAAATGGCAGAAAATGGCAGAAAATGGCAGAAAGTGGCAGAAAGTGGCAAAAGTTATTTTATTCATAAAAATCAAAACTCATAGAAAATAACTCATAAAAATCAAAATATTCAATACTTAAAGGGAGAAATTTGGCACTTTTGATGTCTAACTATGGCCTTACCATCCCTCCAAAAGCTCATTGCAAAAAAGCAGGAAGATACAAGTTCGTGAAATCAATCTCCTCGATACGTTTTTGAATTTCCCTCGAAGTCAGAGTGGCCAAATCGAGAACTTTTATTTCGTCTTCAATATATACCGAAAGTTAGAACTTGAATGCGATTGAATTCTGTAATGCTCGGTCACTATTTGAAAACAATAGCTTATAATTGTTGGTTTCTAAAATGTTTAAATATCGTAAATGCAAAATGTTTTCAAAATTTGAATACTAAGGCCTAAGGTTCATTTTTCAAATCCAAATACAACACAGTCTTAGAACGATCATTTGAAGGAAAATACTTCAATAAATAACAAAAAATTCCTGGGACACAATTAATGTATTAGTTCGTTTAATAAATTACGCTATTCATTGATAAACCAAATGATAACATCAAGCATTCTAAAAAATAGGGGTAATCTTATTCTTATATCCCATTTCAACACTTTCTAATATTTAAGTGACTTTGAAGTGCAAATCAATTACTTTTTTCAAATATGATAATTATATTATTAATTTGAAATATGATAAAAGTACATCATATGAGTTTTTCATTTTTTCACATAAACTTTTTTTCATCATATTTTAAATTGAAGGTCTTATGTCAGTCTGAATTGTTGTTACTATATAAGTTGTAACATATTGGTAAGTTTTTGTGTAAACTTTAATTACATTTGACTCTTTAAATCTCATTCTACAAACGCAGATTTTTAGTTGAACATCATTCTAAGCGTGCCTTTGTCCGTTAGCGGCCACTTTCGGCCATTTTCTGCCATTTTCTGCCACTTTCTGCCACCAAGGGGCAGAAAATGGCAGAAATTCAGAAAAAAAGCCAAAATTTGCCATCCGTGGTAACACCCCTAGACCAATGACAGGAATTCACGGTGTTACGAATGGCTTGTTAAGTTTGAATCGAAATAACCAAATACATCATGGCACTTTTTGGACCCACAATTCAATGGGGAACAACTTAGCTTTTATGGTATTATAAAAGCTTTGGTCCAGGGAAAAAGTTATATACCTAAAAACCTATTAGTTTAAATCATTTTTAACAATCTATTTAACACATATTTTCAGACCATATAGTTACCTTTTTTTTTTGGGGGGGGGGCGGATTTTTTAATACCGCTACAAGGAATGGGATTCCCTGTAAAGAGAGTAAATGATTAATACAGTTTCTAAAATTACCGTTTATATGAAATTTGATCTGCCAATGAGTTACTGTTGGCAGATCTGTACAACCCTTGAATAGTGGGTTGGTCAGGAATAGTATTTAAAAATTTGTCCAATCCTGCCTTAAATGCTGTTAGAGGATCAGCTCTTACATATTCCCGACGAAGGCTAATGGGTAACAAATTGAACAATGAAGGAGCCCGAAAAAGAAGAGAGAAGGACTTCATTGATCGAACTAGCCTCAACTCCCTTGGATTTGGAGGTGCTCTCAAAAGGCAAGTAAAACCTCTACGATCACTACAACTGATCTCAAAGCCTGGGTTGGGACAGAGCCCATGAATGCTCTTTAAAACATACAGTATCAAAAACCTTTTATACCTTCTCTGAGTACTGTACTGCCCTAACTTCTGGAGCCTCTCCCAATACGAGAGCTCTCTCATTCCTGTGATGTTCCTAGTAAAACATCTTTGAACCTGCTCGACCTTTTGCAAGCCTGCCGAACTCATTGGAGCCCAAATGGGGCAAGCATATTCAAGATGCGGTTGAACAATCGACTTGTGCAGAGTTAGCATCGCAATACTATCTCTGGACTTGAAAGTGCGATAGATCCAGCCACATGTTTAAAATGCCTTCCCCACTTTCAACTGGATATGCTCATCAAACTTTCCATCATCTTGGATGACAACTCCTAAATCTCTCATGGAAGATACCTGCTCAATATCACAACCTCCATTGTCTTTGAGTGGAACATCTAATTTTGACGTCCCATACGTCATTGTGCGGAATTTCATCCCATTCAATGCCATATTACTCTGGCCAACCCAAGAGTAGATTTTCTCCAAGTCATCTACTAAACATTTTGAGTCCTGACCATTCCTTCCACAAAATAATTTTGTATCATCAGCATCTGAAGAAATACTGGCTTTTGTTCTAAACTTCTGGAGAGGAGCAATTAAGAGAATAAACAGGAGCGGACCTAACATTGAACCTGGTGGAACACCTGACTTGACATCATACATGCCACTAAATGATCCTTCAACCTTGACTATTATATTTGCTTTCTATCACCCAAGAAACTACCAATCCAATTCAGGACCTTACCCTGGATCCCAAACTCTCTGAGTTGATCGAGCAAAAGACCATGATCTTCCGTATCAAAGGCCTTGGCAAAGTCAAGATAGACTACATCAACTGACTCGTGACTTTCAAGCCCCTCAATGATCTGCTCGATTTGGTCAAACCAATTGGGTGACTGTACTAAAATGGGCTCGAAACCCATGCTGCCCTGGGGGAATGATATCACGAGCTTCCAAATACTCAACAAGCTTGGACTTCATGATCTTCTCAAAGACCTTTGCAATACTGGAAGTCAGAGAAATGGGCCTATAATTATTAGGAAGTGACTTATCTCCGCAGGATGTTCTACAGGTCCTACAGGATGTTTCATTTTTTCTCTTTGTGTTTGCAAAAGAGAAAAACGCCTTTGGATTTGTCTTGAGCTCCTGGATTACTCTACTTTCGTTCTTTAACTGATCGGAATCAATGGAGGCCCTAATCTTTGATTGGACCACATCCAATTTGCTTTGGAGGCTGGCTACAACAAATGGATTTGAAGTACGTCGAAGCCTATTTGAAATCTGACAACTCCTTTTGAATAACTTCTTTCTATCTTTGGAATTCTAGACAATGGCCTACCTTTTGGCGCCGTTGCTGGAAAACACAGAGACAAATAAACCTCCTGAAAAAAACAATTCAGTCTATTTATGGCGTCATCTATGGATGGTTCCTGCTTCAGAATGGAAATCAAGTCCAACTCGCCTAATCTTTCAACAATAATGGGCCAGTGTTCATCTTTGAACTTAAACTTGGCCACACCCACCATTTGAGCAGGTTTAGCTCTAGAGCTCGCCGGCTTTTGAGTAATGGTCGACCCTATCTCAAGAATGTGATGATCTGAAAGACTACATGGGGCAACATGCACATACTGGATCAGATCAGGGTCATTGGAAAAAACAAAATCCAGAACACTCTCTGCTCTGGTTGCAACACCAACGTGTTGAGAGAGATTACGCTAAATCGCAAATCGCATCTTCCAATTTTTCGAAAGACAACGATGCTGTTTTCAAAAAGGGAATGTACCCATCCGGACAAACCTCCCATTCAACAATGCTAGCCGGAAAATTGAAGTCACCAACTACAAAGAGTCAAAAACAAACCTCTCGATCCAACTCCTTTCCATGAATTGGAGAGCTGACAGAAATGAAGAAGAGCAATGAAATGAAATAAAAATACAATTTTGATGTTATGATTGGTAAATTATCGAACTTAAACAAGGACACAACGTTTTGAAAAATGAGCCCTCTACACTTTTATACTGATGAAGTTTTTTTGTTATTTTTTTGGAATATCTCAACTGCAAATCTTCTATTCTCAGTTTGACCTTAAATCACCTCAAATTGGAGGGGCTTTCTTGGGTTGACAAGACACTTCCTTGGGTGGCTTATTTTCCACTAGGTTTTGCTTTGGTAGATTTGTTTTCAGGTTTAGATGCCCTAGGAACCAATCTCCTCTGGCCATCTTGTTATTCAATGTGGGGCACTCCTGATTCAAAAGTTCGGAAGAGTCCCCTCAAGTTATGTAGCAAAATGTTAGATAAAAACAACAAAACATTTTTTTGCAAAAAAAATAAATGTCAAGAATTGCTATTCCAACTTTAAGTTGTGCAGATGAGAAAGGAATTGTTGCAATTACCAGGCATAAATCTTCGTTTTAGCTACCTTCCACGCTCATCAGAAACACATGTCTTCCGAACTTTTTTTACGCCAAAGATACTGACATCACTAGTAATTCCTGCCATTGAGCTCAAGACTAGGGATGGGTGACACCGGCAATTTTGACCTCGACAGCGACACTGGAAGGTTGAAACCGACACTGACACCGACACCGGTGTCGAAATTTCCCATCGACACCGCGGTGTCGACATCAACACGACTCTAATAACGACACCGACATCAGAAATTCATTTAGGAATATGGAGTCTAAAATTCATCCAAAGTTTTATCAATTACATTAAAGGTTCCACCCTTTTGGTCATTCTTAAACCTCAAATGAAAAGTGAGATTCTGATAGGGAGGGCCCGGAAATAATTTTCTAAATATATAAAAAATATTTTTATTAAATACATTAAAAATTAATATCTAAATTTAAAACATAAAGTATAAATTATTTCTTAAATATCTGGCTTTTTCAAATCTTGAGCCTTTTGAATAACTACGTATTTATCTTGGATATTTTGACACTTTTTCCAATATTTTTCCAGGCTCGACTGATAAGTGCTAACTTTCCTGTTTGGAATTACTTCCAACTAGGGGCCGGAATTAAATACTTTTTTAAAAGTATTTCCCCAATTTTTTCTCACTTTTCAAATATTTTAGAAATTGCGATGAAGAATTTAATATTTGTTAATCATTTTAGCCAAATAATATTTCACTAAAAATGAGCAAAAGGAATGACACGGGTAGTTATTTCCAGAAATTTGCAATTTTAGTTATGGCATGGTTTGAATCCATGTTCCTCCTTATTCAATCATGAGAAGTGAGAAGGGTCTCCTTTATTACACATTTTTGGGCCCAAATCAATCCTTGCTTTGAAACAAAGCTAAATTTTGATTTTGCACATCATAGGCAATTTATTGACTTAGAATGCTCTGTTTATTGCAATCAAGAAAAGATGAGAAATATGGGCTTTAATCTGCTATGATAACAATGATGAAGCGGAGCAAAATGTTCCTTGTGGATAGCTCTTCAAGTGTATTAATGTTACTCTTTGGCTAATTCTAATTAAAGCCTTTCTGAGTTAAAATTACAAGCACTAAACAATTGTTAATAAGGCAGGTTATTTATCATCAGAAATGAATTCATAATGGCAAACAATACAAGGCAAAAAAATAGAGATATGGAGGTCATGGTGGTTAAGAAACAAGACTTGGAATGGAAAATGTTGAGCAATGAACGCAAAACCCAAACAGAACAACATGACAGTTTTCATGGTTTTGATATTGAACTTTTAGGACAACCTTTCAGATGATTTTCAGTGTTGGATCCTGAGTGCACTGTGAAGATTGTTTATGCATGGATATTGTATGTACACATGGCACACTTGATGAGTTTCATGCTCTTGCTGTCTTTGATGTACATATAAGTGACACATCACAAGTTCCGTGAACAGAGGGCAGCAGGTCGGACGAACCGACTGCGCCATGTTACGTCATGTACGAAACTAGTTTGACCTCCCTTTATTCGGACAATACACGTTTATATATATGACGGAAATGACTAGAATGAGTGACTGGAATACGAGCAAGAGCGATGACTCAACATTTCCCTTTCCGCAAACGGGTTGACCGAAGGGTCGGCAGGGTCGATGATGTAATTTCCCACCACGCACTGGGGCAGGGTCGACGACGAAATTCCCACCA
>CM021315.1:2981040-3021693 GCA_010645155.1 Tigriopus japonicus
CCTGCTGTCCTCGGAAATCCACGGGTGAAGAAGAATCACTATCATAAGTTCCGTGAACAGAGGGCAGCAGGTCGGACGAACCAACTTCACCATGTTATGTCATGTACGAAACTAGTTTGACCTCCCTTTATTCGGGCAATACACGTTTATATATATATGACGTAAATGACTAGAATGATTGACTAGAATGCGAGCAAGAGCAATGACTCAACAAAAGGTTGCACTTATTTCTATTTTACTGGTTCCGTTAAAAGGACTCTGTGTCTTCTTCAATCAGTCATTATTAGTGCACTTTACCTCATGCAATTTTTTGTTGGCATGAAATACTTTACCTATAGAGAGGTTAACTCAACAGCTGACCTCCCTCTTTTTGGGTGTTTAAAAAAGCAAGAAAACGCCCCATTGAAAACATCTGAAGGCTTTGTGTCAAGTGCCAGAACAATCAAGCGACGCAGGAAGTAGTGGAAATCGGATTCTACCATTATTGAACGAGTGGTTTCACCAAACTAGTTACCAAAGGAGCTAGCTAAGAGTTCTAAAAGATCCAAGTGAATGAATATCAGAGCTGGGCAAGAAAATGGAAATTGATATACCAACCTGAACATTGAAGGAAGAATCTGTTTAGCTGTTTTGTCGGTGGAACCAACGTCAAAGAAAGTCCAGTTTATGAAGTGCCCTTAAAGTCTGATGAAGATTCTCAAAGTTTTTTTGGTCTTTTAAAAGCCTTAAGTGATACTGAGAAGCTCCCAAGAAGCCCCAGCCATTGATATCAATGATGATGTTCGAAAACTCCAAGCAGTTCCAAAGACGACAATGGAACACAAATGACGAAGAAATGCATTAATGATTTTTGATTCCAAATGTTGATCTGTTCTCAAAACCTTCATTGATTTTTTGGGGGGGAGGGGGGCGAATTGTTTAAGACCGCTACAAGGAATGGGATTCCCTGTAAAGAGAGTTAATGTTTAAAATTGTTTATAAAATTACCGTTTATATGAAATTTGATCTGCCAATGAGTTACTGTTGGCAGATCTATACAACCCTTGTATAGTGGGTTGGTCAGGAATAGTATTTAAGAAATTGTCCAATCCTGCCTTAAATACTGTTAGAGAATCAGCTTCTACATATTCCCACGAAGACAAATAGGCAACAAGTTGAACAATGAAAGAGCCCGATAAAGAAGAGAGGAGGACTTCATTGATCGAACTAGCCTTGATTCCTTAGGATTTGGAGGTGCTCTCAGAACGCATGTAAAACCTCTACGATCACTACAACTGATCTCAAAGCCTGGGTTAGGACAGAGCCCATGAATGCTCTTGAAAACATACAGTATTAGATATCTTTCATACCTTCTCTGAGTACTGTACAACCCTAACTTTTGGAGTCTCTCCCAATACGAGAGCTCTCTCATTCCTGTGATGTTCCTACTGAAACATCTTTGGACCTGCTCGACCTTTTGCAAACCTGCTGAACTCATTGGAGCCCAAATGGGTGAGGCATATTCAAGATGCGGTTGAACAATCGACTTGTACAGAGTTAGCATCGTAATACTATCTCTGGACTTGAAAGTGCGATAGATCCAGCCACATGTTAAAAATGCCTTCCCCACTTTCAATTGCTCAATATCTAATATGCTCATCAAACTTTCCATCTTCTTGGACAACAACTCCTAAATCCCTCATAGAAGATACCTGCTCAATATCACAACCTCCATTGTCTTTGAGCGGAACATCTAATTTTGACGCCTCATACGTCATTGTGCGGAATTTCATCCCGTTCAATGCCATGTTACTCTTGCCAACCCAAGAGTAGACTTTCTCCAAGTCATCTACTAAACATTTTGGGTCCTGACCATTCCATCCACAAACTAATTTTGTGTCATCAGCATATGAAGAAATACTGGCTGGCTTTTGTTGTAAACTTCTGGAGAGGAGCAATAAAGAGAATAAACAGGAGCGGACCTAAAATTGAACCTTGTGGAACACCTGACTTGACATCATACATGCCACTAAAAGATCCTTCAACCTTAACCAATTGCTTCCTTTCGCTCATAAAACCATCAATCCAATTCAGGACATTACCCTGGACCCCAAACTCTTTGAGTTGATCTAGCCAGGGATAACTTATATAATAGTATTAATACTGGATGCGAACTCGCGGAATTTCACCGGCACGCAACCTCCGGTATGAGGCCGAGAGTTCGTAAACAACAAGTACAAACGGCCATGTTGGGAGCGGAAAATCAAACGGAAATCGACCAAAATTCCAAAAGATAGTGCGCCAATCGGTGTTCCTTGTGTTTCAAGCGAGTCCAGCCAAGTCCTAGACTTGGTAAAGGTCAATCCCACGTCCCAAAATCAGTCCGATGTTGGTGTTTTGAAGACAACAAGTTCAGCCATGAACGAGTGAATGAAAGAGTGAATAAATGATGAAAAAAAGATGAACATGGAGGGCAAATTCATTGGTCACAAGTGCGAATGAACCCGCAAGGTGTCTGTTCTTCAAGATGACGATAGAGTGATCAAATGAAATTTGATGACCAGGTTACCTGCTACAATCTTTAGAAGTGATAGCTTTATCTAAAGCAAATAGAATGAATATGGACCTGAATTCGAGCGCAAATTCCTCGTGAAAAAGGATAAAGAACCAACTTTCGCCCGTACCAAAACGGGGAGTTTCTTTACGCACATCCAATACACAACTTGAACAACAAAGAATATCTTACGATTCCTTGAATGATCATTGATCAACAACAAAATACCGTTTTTTTCGAGCTCATCTATTATCCGACTTGAACGTCTTATTAGCATCTTTGAACTTACAATTGAACCCATCCATCAATATTTAAGGTATTATCCTGAACTTGATTTACACATGCCAAACTTTGTATGAAATCAAGGTTGTTATAGGTTGTGTCACCTTGGCATAACTTAATGTTTTATAAATGATGGTCCATTATTGAATTTCTTTTATTGTATAGTTGTGTCTTTTAGTTCAGGATAGTAAGGACAGGTAAGATATTCCTAAGTTGTTCTAGTTGTGTGATGGATGAGTGCGATAAAACTCCCCGTTTTGATCCGGGTGAGAGTATGTGGGGGGAAAGTTGGTTCTTAGTCCCTTTTCAAGAGGAATTTGCGTTCGGATTAAGGTGCATATAGAAGCAAAGAAAGAAGTCCTTAGTGTCAAGAATTCGATCAAATGAAGAATAAATTAAGATGACTTTGAAACCTATCAAGTGGACCTACTAGCAATGGATGGGCTAAATATTTTGATCTGCCTTTCGAGTCAGTCAGCCCAAATTGGTCTCACTTATAAACGACACAAAAATTAATTCAAGGTTGCGTGAGCAAAAAAAGGCAAAGTTCCGTTGTGAGGTGGGGAAGACATTGCCAGAATGTAAACATTGCTTCTCCAATGTTAAATTTGCTTCTCATTTAAGGTAGAGAAACCAACTTTCCCCAGAATGCCGAGTCACCTTTGATTCTACAGGGTATATTGCCTAAAATTCATCCATTCAATCAAAGGCGTTGTCACATAACTACAATCCCAGATGCATTACCTAGGCAAACAAAAGTTCGATTTACATAATGGCCACCTTTGGTCTTCACCACGGCCTTCAATATTCCCACAGGCTTGTACCTTAATCAGTTTGACCCAAAGGCTCTTCAGAATGGACTAGCTGGAAATTTTCATCCAATTGAGGCCTGGAGATGAATGAGGACATTTATCCTTGTCTCAGAAATGAGAAAAGACAATAAATTTGAACAAGCTGTGTGGTATGTCAAGCAGCCCCATCTTGTTGAAGGAGCTGGGAAGTTCAGAGGCCATTTTCGCACATTTAAAATTGATTTACAAAAACTTTTGAAAACAAAATAGTTTGCCAAAAGAATACGCAAAACATTATGTTTAAACGAAAAGAGTGAAAGTAATATAAAGCCAACGCATTAAAGGTAGGAATCTTGTCTTCCCCACCTCACAACGGAACTTTGCCCTTTTTTGCTCACGCAACCTTGAATTAATTTTTGTGTCGTTTATAAGTGAGACCAAATTGGTGATCTGACAGTCTAACCCGGATTACATGGACCCTCTCAAAGTCTTTAGAATGAAATGCTCCCATCAAGATTGAATTGTGTGGATTTTTTCAATCAATCTGATTGTTAATTCCTGGAAAAGGGAATCTAAGAAGATCAATCAAACTTTATCAAGCCTGTAGAGCCTATCCCTGAAATCATAAGACATGATCCTCTCTCCTCAAGGACCCTTAGCCCCAGTCCTGCGTGGTCCTGACCTTCTTGAGCCCCAAGACTTCAAAAATTTTCAATCAAATCAACTATCAAGGATTTTATCCTCATGTTTTTCACTCATTTTGTCTCAAGGACGTTGTGATTGCCTTTGTTCCTATTCCAATCCGGATCAGATGGCCCATCTGATCCAGAACCGCCAAAAGTGCCCTTCAATAGTTATAGCCAACAACATCTCCCACTTGGACTCCATCGTGTTTCAAAATGAGACCATTCTTGTTCTTTCATTTTCCTATGGAAATGGTTCCTGCATTGTGGAGGTGTTGAAGAGGATGGGAGAGGAGTAACACTCCAGATACCACCACGGATACTTTTGTTTAGAATTGTTTCACTGAAGTTGGACTAATGGGTGAAGCAAGATTCCATCTACATATTTTCCTCAATGTTATAAGGACTAAAATCCTTTGGAGAGCTGAATGTCAAAAGTTCATGAGACGAATAAAAAGAGTGCTGGGGCCACTAAAATCAAGGTGAAGAACATCCAGTTCACAAATATTAACAAAAAAAGTTTGACTGAATTCTTTCAAGACGCAGGTTCAACAGTTTTAGCCGTTAATAAGGAATAAATGACGTGTCAAAATATAGCCTCGGCCACATACCATTTTTTCAAAAATCGGAGTTCGTGTCCACCCCATTCAGGGGCTCCTGATCTAGCAAAAGACCATGATCTACCTTATCAAAGGCCTTGGCAAAGTCAAGATAGACTACATCAACTGACTCATGACTTTCGAGCGCTCCAATGATCTGCTCAATATGACCAACCAATTGGGTGACTGTACTAAAATGGGCTCGAAACCCGTGCTGCCCTGGCGGAATGATATCATGGGCTTCCAAATACTCAACAAGCTTGGACTTCATGATCTTCTCAAACACCTTTGCAATACTGGAAGTCAGAGAAATGGGCCTATAATTACTAGGGAGTGACTTATCTCCGCCCTTAAAGATAGGAACGACATGAGCTACTTTTAGAGAAGAGGGAAACTTGCCCTGATCTAAGATGCAACGCATTAAGTAGGAGAAAACAGGGGCAAGAATCTTTGAACATTTCATCAGAAATTGAGATGTCACACCATCAGGTCCAGGAGAACTCGAGAGCTTTAAGCTCTTAATGGCCTCAAAAGCATCTTGATCTTTGACTACCAGATCCTCCAATCGATTATCCTGACCATCAATGGTAGCCTCATAAACAACATTGCTACAGTCATGGCTTACTCTGTCTATCCTTTTTGGAATTGAAAATACACTTGAGAACTGATCTCCAAGCATATTCGCCATAACACTAAACCCAGAAAAGCACAGAAAAGAAGCTCCAGCCTTTGGATCTAATCGAGTTGGCATGTTTAACATTTCATGACCTAAAGGTGAAAATATAAAAATGTGATCCTTTTTTTGAATGATCATTTACGTAATAAATAAATATTTACAATTATTTTTAAAATTATTATATGAAACTAAAGAAGCTCATGGGAAAGAAGTATCAGACCAAACACAACTTCTTTGCATCTTTGATTCATAAGTTTGAAACATTTGATGCGAAGAAAGAACCATTACAATTTGCTTTATACCAAGTCCAATAGTTGAAATGATACTTCTTTCCCATGAGCTTCTTTAGTTCATGTGATAATTAGTGACAAAGTCAAAAATTGATAGGTGAATTGCAAAAACTTACTTAAATAGCTTCTGTCATATATATTATGAGTACAAAATATCAAAACTTTTTACAAAGTTAGGCACAAGTCTGTAGCACTGTCAGCCTGACGACTGCTACGAATGCGCAACTTCACCAGGGCTGCCAGATAATTGTTCAACAAAAAAGTCATTTCACATGACAATGCAATATTGTGCGCAAGGAAAACGCTCTAATGGCTTCAAGTGACGTTCTAAATATTCACCAATCAATTTCGTATCTAGTTAGATTAAGTTTTCCTAAAAAGTAAGAAACTCAATGCAAATCAGCGTGGAGATTCGTCAAGAGCTGACATTACCGAGTCGATTCACAGCAGCACTGGGCTTGAGTGCGCATCGAGGTTTAAGGAGAACGAGAAGGTTATCTTCCGGCACCCACGATTTTGGCCAGTCTTGGCCTTCAAAGGCTATTAAGGTCAAACATTATGCTTTCAAAGGTAAGCTGAGATCATGAGCATCAATTTGGTAGTAAATAGTGCATAGGTAAAGTTGCCTCAAACAGGTCGAACCCAAGAATCACAGTACAATGGAACCGACGTCTTGGGACCAAAATGGCACATGCGCGTACTCTTTTATTATAGCGCTCTAGTTTACCCTGGATTTCCTCTACATCTAAAACATTGACATAATTAATTATTGAGGATTAAATCTAAACACTACTCATATTTGACACCCATGCCAGAGCTACCTGGTACTGAAATAACGCTCTTTCAGTTTTTCAAGTTTTTCAGTCAGGTCCATATTACAGTTTATCCTCCTAATAATCTACTAAATTCAGTATTTTTTAAATGTTAAAATAAAATCGGCGATATTTGAGCTGAGGCGATCCATTTTTGACCCAAAGAAGCGGAAAGTATCTCTGGGCATATGTTTATAATATTTTCAAAATTTCCAAATTGTCAAACAATACAAGTCTTTGAAAATTTAATTAAGATGGGGAAAATGCCGTTTTTGTATGTTGTAACACAAAAAGCCATAGATTTAGAATTACATAAAACCCACATAAAACACAGATTTTTGAAAAATTGCTTTTGAATGAGAAAAAGGCTAGGTAGTTCATCATATTTAGTGGAATTCTGCGGTTTTAAAAATCGTCTTTTGGTCCTGCTATTAATGAAGAATGTGAAAATGTGTCAAAGCTTGTCCTCTGAGATGGACAAAGTTGGGTAGAATTTCGGATTTCCTCTTATTTTTAGACCTTTTCCACAACACCAAACCGATTCTTTGGAGTTAGCTCTTTGCCTTTCTTTTTTATTTTGTGACAAAAGGATGCTTATGAGTAGGTTAAAAGCCTCCTCAAATGTCGATTTCCTGCTTTTTACGCTACGAACAATGAAGATTGTACAGTCTGGGGCAAACAGTGCAGAACCGTGAAAGGTTTGAGAGGATCGTCAAACACTCTCCGTTCTAGAGCTCAACGTCATCTCGTCTATAATGGAAGGCCATTACAATATTGTTCATTTGGTGATTGCAATCTTGATATGAAGGAGTTCTTGCAAGAAAAAAATGATGTGCAGATTGATATTCAGGATTGCACACAATTGCACATGATCATCGAGGAAATGACCAATCCATCACAATGACATTATCTCAGATGTACAATACTGTTCCAAATTAATCACCAATATATCCAGGATATAAAAGTCATTTTCACAAACTCAACAAACTTGAATATCCTTGTCCCTTCTTGTGATGTGGTGGTGATACTCATACATCAAATCAAACTCAAGTCAAGAAATTGGCCAAGGATCGGTTAATTACAAACATCAGTACTGTTACACTGAAAGGTAATAATGTAAGGCCCTACATACAGGAGTTGCCCTTCTCATGATTTTAATTATGGGGGAAAAGATTCAAAGCACGTCATAACTAAAATGGCAATTTCTCTCATATTCCATGGGGGATATTTTAATTTTTGCATTTTCTTCTTCCCAAGACTTAGGCAAATGGTGTGGTACCACTGAAAGTGGAATGCCATTGAAATTAAAAATTTCTGGAAAGAACTACCCGTGAATGAGTTATTCACAATAGTTTTGATCCAAAATGGGCCCAAAATTTCAAAATCTCTTCAAAAAGGCAATTATACAAATATTGTAATAATGTAATATTGTGATACTAAAAAAATCACAACCAGAACACTATCAAATTCGCAAAAAGGGCGGCATCTATTGGGGAAAATTGAAACTTCTATGGTTAAATCCGTTTAATGCCAAGTGTGTCTCCAACAGCAACCCATTAAATTTAAATTGCCAAACATATATTTGGTAGATTGATGTACACAGACAAAATAGCCAAAGAATGGCTTTGCCATAAAAATTTATGAATATATGGCTCTTATACCGAATATTTTGGGATTTTAAAGGAAATATGATTTAAATATTTTGCCACTATTTAGCAAATATTTTTCCGGGCCCTGCTTATGACCTTGTGGAAACTTATTGGATCAAACTGGTTTCTCAATGTTTTTGAGCAGGAGAAGTCATTTTTTAAATGACAAATGCTTTGGAAACCCGCAGTAAGATTGAGTATCAAAAGTTTTCTTTTAATATATACATGAGCAAAAATCTTGTTTAAATGTCCCTGAAACATAGTTAAACAGAAGCATTTTAACATTACTTTTCCCTTTATTGTTAAATATTGGATTTGACGACCTTATCTACAATATTGTCACTTAGGTATAGCTTTAAATATAATTAAACAAAATTATCAAATTGAGTTCTGATACTATAATTATACAAGGTCAATTGAAATTTGTACTTCTAGACAGCCATTTTGAACATCAGTTTGGACAAACCTAGACATTCCTCTCAAAAATCAAATAATACTTAGCGCAACATAAATTGGAGACAGGGGAAAATAGGTTTACAATTTACAGTACCCTGCCCGGGGATATGATATATCTTTGTTTTGGAAGTCTTCCAATTAAAATTGGCATTATTTACGGAACTTTCCAAAAAACTCACGAAACCTTGAAATGTCGACACGGGAGACCTGGTGTCGACACTGACACCGAAATCCAAAAAAGCAGGTGTCGGTGTCGACACTTCGACACCGACACCTGCTTCTTGCCCAATCCTACACAGTACTGAAAAAAACATATCAAGTTTGTGTGGAAATTCCCAACCACGATGACATGTGATTCAGGCTCACGAAACCAAGAGGAACAACTTTGATTGACTGAGTTTCTCAAAGTCAGGTCTAGATTAAAAGTTTTATACCTAAAAACCTATTAAATAAAATATTTTTTGAGAATCTAATCAGTACACTTTTAGAGCAATCAAAACGTTCCTGGTATATGAAAACTCAAATTCCCAAACAAATGATGTAGATGTTTAATGTCCAAAGATAAAATAAAAATTCTTCATTCTTCAATGTTTTGTCATAGCATGTCAAAATAAAATATATCATTTCCGAAAACACACTAAAAATACAATTTTTCGAATTGTGGCTTTTGAATTATGGAAAGGTTGTATTGGTAAGTCCTTAATGCAAAATTAGTAAAATTCAAGAAGGTTTCAAAAAATCGATTTTGGTCCATTTGACCATGGTCCTTCGAGAAATACCGCATTCTCACAAAATACGAAGACACCTATGTTCAGCATTTTTTTCAAGTTTCATTTGAAAACCTAACCAAATGTACTGAAATCAATGGAAACATGTTTTTTTTTCAAAAACATGCATTTTTAGTGTGTATTAAGTTTTAATTAATGTTATTTTAAAATGTTACAGCAAAACACAGAAGAATGAAGATTTTTTATTTCATTTGGTGACATCAAAAACTATATCATTTGTTTGGGAATTTGAGTTTTCATACACCGAGAACGTGTTTTCGCTTTTTTGGGCCAAACTTTTGGGTTAAACTCAAATAACTCAGCAACTGAGCAACATATTTTCAAGCAATTTCGATTCGAAAGGTATCTAAATCTGCTCTAAAAGTGTACTGACTAGATTTTCAAAAAATAATTTATTTTATAGGTTTTTAGGTATATAACTAGAGCGAAGAAAAAAAAAGGTTTTTTTTCCTGCAGAGTAGAAATTCTAGATAGTTGACGCAGCTAACTCTCCTTTTTTGCAGGTGTTCAGCTGACCCAAGCTGACCTACATCGTAAAACGTCAAGAATTTCTGCTCTGCAGGAAAAAAAAACTTTTTTTATCCTCACTCTATATATCACTTTTAATCTAGACCTGACTTTGAGAAACTCAGAAAATCAAAGTTGTACCTCTTGGTTTCCTGAGTCTGAATCACATTTCATAGTGTTTGGGAATTTCCACGCAAACTTGATATAATTTTTTTTCAGTACCGTGCCTACTCAAGACAACCACCATCAATCCTACTTGTGGAGGCTATTCCACACGTCACCCTCCACCTTTTCGAATGCGTGCAAGGGCTGTTAGTGCTTTGGTTCGTCACTTCAAGCGAGACCACCTTCTTGGGACTTTTCGAGGGGGCAAGAGCGACCTCGTTAACAACAACAATATTTTGTTGGCTATTGAAGTCCAAAGGCAACTTCAATTTTGATCAATTGTCATGATAAGGGGTGCAGATTTCAGGCAAAAAAGATTTTATGCCCAAAACTTTGTTTAGTTGCTATTTGTTAGCTTTTAAAATTTATTTCCAATTTTCATTTTATTTGCCAGTTTTGGGGCAATTAAATGCAAAATTTGTCTTGTTTGTTCAAAAATAGGAAAAAAAATTACCCAAAATGTATTGCTTAAAGGATATATTGATTATTCAACGGAATAAAAATATTTTCTCTTACATGTTCATACACTTGCATTCCACTTTATTGTTGGTGAAACATAATGCTCGTTTTTCAAATTTAGTGGCCAGTTTTGCTATATTTTGGTAAATTTTCGTTTCTACTTGCCATTTCTTTGTTTATTTGCCATTTTATTTGCTAATTTGGACGCTTTTACTTGCCATTTTTGGGGCCTAAAAGGCATGTTTTATTTGCCAGAAATTTGCACCCCTCTTCATGATACAATTATGATGAAGTCATCTTGTGATTCCAAAAACCAGACGACTAATAGACTTACATTTTAAAAATATTTGGTCATCGCAGAAGTCTTGCTCAAAGTTCTAAAACCTAAAACAAATACTTAAATATAAAAAAAATCAATGAAAATACTGCAATAAAGTTGTTTTTTGCTCTAAAAGTCAATCAAATTACCTCCAAAAATTAATCCATTATCGCATCGATACCTCAAAAAAAAGGTCGATAAAAACTGGAGGAAAAATTATGATTTTTTGAGAAAAATAAATTTTATGTCCGGTCTCTCTTGATGACTTCCATGATGACTTCTTGTTTAATTTGTTTTGCCCCTAATAGCAGTTGTCATAAAGACTTGCAATTACAACGCCATTCAAGAATCCTCTGCTTATCTCTCCTTCAATCCCAGAGGGTAAGTCAAGCAAGTACTAAATAATACTAGGAGAAAACACACTAACGTTTGGTTGTTTTTCAATTTCAAATGTAATTTCCAATGTACTTCAGATGTGCTGACTTATTACTGAATTACACATTTCGAAATGTACGACACCTGATGAGTTTGCATCTTACATACCATGTTATCGTGTGGATGAGATTTCGTCACAACATTTCTCAGCAAAGGGGGATTGATTTGATCAATTCCAATGACATCTAACATGAAACTTTCCTGAAAAAAAGAAGGTAAGTTTAAAATGATTAAGGATGTTTTTCTGCTTTTGAATCAGTCGAAAACGATGATAATTTGTTGCTCTGAGTCAAAAATCACAGCAGAGCCACCATTCTATGGCAACAGGTCTCTGTTTTTGTCACCATCCAAAATTCAGCCCTGTTTGTTAAGGAGTCAGTACTTCACTGATAAAGGGTGTTACATGAAGTAATATTCCCGCTTCTTGCCACTTTTTGGTTGCCAACGGTATACTGTATATGGACACTTTCAAATGGTCCTTCGACAAAATTAACCCTGCACGACTTTGTTGTTAACAGAAAATTCTAACTGTGTTGTCTTGGGAGGAGGACTCGACTCGATCATCATTCAATACTTCAATCCGTCTAAAATAGTTCATGGTAGAGGGCTAAAAAAAATGACACTCAAAAATATTCGTGAGTTACCAAGCCTGCACTGTGTGTGCGATAGGATTTGACATTGAACACCCTTAGTTACGTGATTCACAACCCAAACTTGCGTTTTTAGGGAGTCAGTGGCAAAATTGCTCATTCAACTGCTTTGGTTGATCAAGAGCAATGTATGATGAATCAAGTCACTTGACACCCCTGTTGCTGGATCAATGAAGTGTGTTCAAAACAAATCTCCACTAACTGTACTGAAGTGCCATTTCTCTGTTAGCCCTCTAGTTCAAGGTTCTTTTGTGATTACAGGGAGAGCTCCTTGCTTCAATTGAGAGAGAGCAAAATGAACTTCTCAGAGGGAGCCACCTGAAATGCGAGTCAAGAACACAAAAATAAGTCACTTTGAAAGGAACCCTGTTTTCCAATCAGCGTCCGTGCGTCCAAGCAAGAAGCACTGGAATCTTGGAGTGGAAGGCTAACAAAAGGGTGAGTTCATTCATTCTATGCTCTCTTCAGTACATAAGTTTGAGAAGGCATAACTTTTCAACCCGGCATTTGATTGGGCTGAAATTTGACATTTCTGACAATTAAACATTTTGAGTTCTGGTCATTCCTTCCACAAACTAAGTTTATTGACCGCCTTCTCCTTTTATGAGACTTCCTCCAAGCCCAAAGAGGTCAGGTCCAAAATATTATTCACCTACAACTTAATTAATTCCATACCAATCACTTTATTGCCCTATGAATGCATCATGCCTTTACAAATACATCTCAGACGCACAATTACTTGCACGTCTGAGGCCCCCGTCTCATTGACGGGAAATGATCCACTGAAGTAGTCGTGGTAGGCTTTTATACCATGGCACTGAGTAGCCAACACACCAACTGATGTCCTTGAGGTGAACGGAGCTTGCTCCTAATACCGGTATTGAATAAGCAAAGCATGCTAGTTGGATAGTACGAATGTCCGCGGTTGAACTGATTTTCAGGGTTGAAAAATTGTAACGGAAGTCCCAAAAAGGATAAGTTGGTCAACAAAATACCATATGCACCCACAAATTAAGGGAGGAATGGTCAAGATCCGACATCACTCGTTTCATTTTAGTTGACGCCCCTCGGGCTGACGCCCTCGGGCCGCCAATAAAATGAAACTCCCTCCGCCGGATTTCGGCCATTACTCCCTTCCTTTGCAGGTGCATAAATAGTATTTATGTCACCAGTAGGGACAGGAACTTAACGAATAAACTTATTCGTCTTTTTCGTCTTTTTTTACCCTTATTCGTCGCGACAAATTTATTTGTCTAATTTGGATTTTATTCGTCTTTTTTCGTCCAATCCAGCAATTTCACTCAACTTTTTTCGTCTAATTAGTTAAAAATTGAAACTTTTCTTAGATTTGAAGCCTTTTTCTCAAATAGACACTTTTAAAAAAGTTCAACGTCAAAATTTGGGCAACAAAATATGATCCACACTTACAGTTTCTGTATAGTTTCCTGACACAAAGAAAGAAAATTGGATTGAAAAGCCTATCTGACTATTCGAAGAATTAATGTTAGCTAATCTGCTTCTAAATATTGCTCTATTGAAAACGTTGAAATAAGGGCGGTTTTGAGCTCTTGTTTTTTTTAATTTATATGTTCCACTGACCATTTCTTGCTTATTCGGCACTTTTCCGTTTGTTAACTTTGTAGATTTTGCCGTTTTGCACAAGGGTCTAGCTGTTTCCCCTCAATTTGGCCACGCATTTTTTTTTTTTTGGGGGGGGGGCGGATTTTTCAATACCGCTACAAGGAATGGGATTCCCTGTAAAGAGAGTTAATCATTATTATAGTTTCAATAATTAATGTTTATATGAAATTTGATCTACCAATGAGTTACTGTTGGCAGATCTATACAACCCTTGTATAGTGGGTTGGTCAGGAATAGTTTTTAAAAATTTGTCCAATCCTGCCTTAAATGCTGTTAGAGGATCAGCTCCTACATATTCCCGACGAAGGCAAATAGGCAACAAATTGAACAATGAAGGAGCCCGATAAAGAAGAGAGGAGGACTTCATTGTTCGAATTAGCCTTTATTCCTTAGGATTTGGAGGTGCTCTCAGAGCGCACATAAAACCTCTACGATCGCTACAACTGATCTCAAATCCGGGGTTAGGACAGAGCCCATGAACGCTCTTGAAAACATACAGTATCAGATACCTTTCATACCTTCTCTGAGTACTGTACAACCCTAACTTCTGGAGCCTCTCCCAATACGAGAGCTCTCTCATTCCTGTGATGTTCCTAGTAAAACATCTTTGGCCTGCTCGACCTTTTGCAAACCTGCTGAACTCATTGGAGCCCAAATGGGTGAGGCATATTCAAGATGCGGCTGAACAATCGACTTGTACAGAGTTAGCATTGTAATACTATCTCTGGACTTGAAAGTGCGATAGATCCAGCCGCACGTTTGAAATGCCTTACCCACTTTCAACTGGATATGCTCATCAAACTTTCCATCATCTTGGACGACAACTCCCAAATCTCTCATGGACGATACCTGCTCAATATCACAACCTCCATTGTCTTTGAGTGGAACATCTAATTTTGACGCCCCATACGTCATTGTGCGGAATTTCATCCCGTTCAATGCCATGCTACTCTCGCCAACCCAAGAGTAGACCTTCTCCAAGTCCTCAGCTAAACATTTCGAGTCCTGACCATGCTGAGGTCCTGACCAACTGAGGTCGAGTTGGTTGAAGTAGCTCAACCAAAAATTGTCCAGAAAGCTCTAGCTTGTAAGGAAGTCTGTCCTGACCACAAAAGGCAGCCTTGTAGTCTGGATAGAAAAGGTTGTAGCTCTTTTGAACACCCACAGTGGTGTCAAAAATTGTTGAAGTTTGGGCTCTTGAAATACAACAAGAAAGGGTGCTCAAAGGTCGAGTGCCCCTTCTTCCACCCGTACATGTGTCGTAGGTCAATGAGTAGTGGGACATGTTTCAATGTGGAGTGTAGACAGGTTCATGTACGAGGTACTCAGAGGAAACCGAGACCAGCAAAATCTGGGTCTCCTAGATATGGTTGTAGGTTAGCATCCAATCCCCAACCAATCCCCCAAACATTTTATCCTTTTAGCATCCCCCCTCCCCGTTCTCGTCCTCCTCCTCCTCCCAACTCCTTGTCCCATTTCCCTTCCCTTACCTCAAAACCTATTCCTATTTCTACCCTTCTCCCCAACATCCATAACCCGGTTCCTCCTTCCACTTTTTCCTATGGGCAACCTAGGTCCTACTCCAATGTAGTCGCCCCTTCCCCTCCTCAACAATCCTTTCCTGTAGAGCAAAATTTTGTGAGTAGGCAGGATTTTTTAAGGTTAGACAGGAAGGTCCAAGAACTAATAGACTTGGTCCATCGGAAGACCTTAAGCCCAAAAAAGGGCTCTATTTGAACGTGCATTGTCTGATTTCCAAAAAAGACAGCACAAAGGTCAGAGTACTGGAGGAGTTAGCCATTGATAGAGAGGTCTCCTTCATTTCTATCACAGAGACTTGGCTTCGCCCAGGAGTTTTAGATGAAGAAGTAGCAATAGCTGATTTTAGGCTAGTTCGATGTGATAGAGTACGCCCTGATAATCCCATTTTCCCACATGGGGGCGTATGTCTATATGTCAGGAAAGACTTACTTCTTAGTCATGTACAAATGTCGAATGGAGAAATAGAAGTTTTGATTTGTCATATAAAGACCCTTGATCTTACGGTTGTAACAATGTATCGGCCACCTTCTTGTAGCTCTTCTTCATTTCTGTCAGCTCTCCAATTCATTGGAAAGGAGTTAGATCGAGAGGTTTGTTCTCGACTCTTTGTTGTTGGCGACTTCAATTTTCCGGCTAGCATTGTTGAGTGGGAGATTAGTCCGGATGGGTACATTCCCATTTCGAAAATAGCATCGCCGTCTTTCGAAAAATTAGAAGAGTTTGCGATCTTGCCTAATCTCTCTCAACACGTTGGTGTTGCAAACAGAGCAGAGAGTGTTCTGGACTTAGTTTTTTCCAATGACCCTGATCTGATCCAGTATGTCCATGTTGCCCCATGTAGCCTTTCAGATCATCACATTCTTGAGATAGGGTCGACCATTGCTCAAAAGCCGGCAAGCTCTAGAATTAAACGTGCTCAAAAGGTGGGCGTGGCCAAGTTTAAGTTCAAAGATGAACATTGGCCCCTTATTGTTGAAAGATTAGGCGAGTTGGACTTGATTTCCATTCTAAAGCAGGAACCATCAATAGATTCAATAAGCTAATTTCACTTTTTGACGAGGTTTGTTTGTCCATTGGTATTCCAGAAATAGTGGCAAAAGGTAGGCCATTGTCTGGAATTCCAAAGGTTAGAAAGAAGTTGTTCAAACGGAGTTGTCAGCTTTCGAATAGACTTCGATGTACTTCAAATCCATTTGTTGTAGCCAGCCTCCAAAGCAAATTGGAGGTGGTCCAATCAAAAATTAGGGCATCCATTGATTCCGATCAGTTAGAGAAGGAAAGTAGAGTGATCCAGGAGGTTAAAACTAATCCAAAGGCGTTTTTCTCGTTTGCGAATACAAAGAGAAAAATGAAGCATCCTGTGGGACCTTTTGAGGTCGGCGGTAAAACCGTCAATGATAGTGAGGTTATGGCCAATATGCTTTGAGATCAGTTCTCAAGTGAATTTTCAATTCCAAAAAGGGTAGTCAAAGCAGGCCATGATTGTAGCAATGTTTTTGATGAGACTGGCATTGATAGTCAGGATAATCGACTGGAGGATCTGGTAGTCACAGAGCAAGATGCTTTTGAGGCCATCAAGAGCTTAAAGCTCTCGAGTTCTCCTGGACCTGATGGTGTGGCATCTCAGTTTCTGATGAAATGTTCACAGATTCTTGCCCCTGTTTTCTCCTATTTGATGCGTTGCATTTTAGATCAGGGCAAGTTTCCCTCCTCTCTAAAAGTAGCTCATGTCGTTCCAATTTTTAAGGGCGGAGATAAGTCACTCCCTAGTAATTATAGGCCCATTTCTCTGACTTCCAGTATTGCAAAGGTGTTTGAGAAGATCATGAAGTCCAAGCTTGTTGAGTATTTGGAAGCCCATGATATCATTCCGCCAGGGCAGCACGGGTTTCGAGCCCATTTTAGTACAGTCACCCAATTGGTTGGTCATATTGAGCAGATCATTGCAGGGCTTTAAAGTCACGAGTCAGTTGATGTAGTCTATCTTGACTTTGCCAAGGCCTTTGATAAGGTAGATCATGGTCTTTTGCTCGATCAACTCAAAGAGTTAAGGGTCCAGGGTAAGGTCCTGACTTGGATTGATATTTTTATAACCGAAAGGAAGCAAATAGTTAAAGTCGAAGGATCTTTTAGCGGCATGTATGATGTCAAGTCAGGTGGAACACCAAGGTTCAATTTTAGGTCCGCTCTTGTTTATTCTCTTTATTGCTCCTCTCCAGAAGTTTAGAACAAAAGCCAGTATTTCTTCATATGCTGATGACACAAAATTAGTTTGTGGAAGGAATGGTCAGGACTCAACATATTTAGTTGAGGACTTGGAGAAAATCTACCCTTGGGTTGGCCAGAGTAATATGGCATTGAATGGGATGAGATTCCGCACAATGACGTATGGGACGTCAAAATTAGATGTTCCACTCAAAGACAATGGAGGTTGTGATATTGAGCAGGTATCGTCCATGAGAGATTTGGGAGTTGTCGTCCAAGATGATGGAAAGTTTGATGAGCATATCCAGTTGAAAGTGGGTAAGGCATTTCAAACGTGCGGCTGGATCTATCGCACTTTCAAGTCCAGAGATAGTATTACAATGCTAACTCTGTACAAGTCGATTGTTCAGCCGCATCTTGAATATGCCTCACCCATTTGGGCTCCAATGAGTTCAGCAGGTTTGCAAAAGGTCGAGCAGGTCCAAAGATGTTTCAGTAGGAACATCACAGGAATGAGAGAGCTCTCGTATTGGGAGAGACTCCAGAAGTTAGGCCTGTACAGTACTCAGAGAATGTATGAAAGGTATCTGATACTGTATGTCTTCAAGAGCGTTCATGGGCTCTGTCCTGATCCAGGCTTTGAGATCAGTTTTAGCGATTGTAGAGGTTTTACGTGCGTTGTGAGAGCACCTCCAAATCCAAGGGATTCGAGGCTAGTTCAATCAATGAAGTCCTCCTCTCTTCTTCATCGGGCTCCTTCATTGTTCAATTTGTTAACCATTAGTCTTCGTCGGGAATATGTAGGAGCTGATCCTCTAACAGCATTTAAGGCAGGATTGGACAAATTTTTAAATACTATTCCTGACCAACCCACTATTCAAGGGTTGTACAGATCTGCCAACAGTAACTCATTGGTAGATCAAATTTTATATAAACGGTAATTTATAAACGATATTAATCATTAAATCTCTTTACAGGGAATCCCATTCCCTGTAGCGGTTTAAAAAAATCTGCCCCCCCCCGATATCCGATTTCACCAATATCATTCATTATCTTTCATTTCCATCCTCGCAACACTGGGTCAATGCCCTCGAAAGAATGAGGGGGGAATGACTTGGGATCCAAACCATGATCCCAAGATCAGCTATGTTAATTAATAATTTGAACTTACCTCATTTCTTGAATGGCGGTTATATTCCACAAGAGCCTTTCGCCATTGCTCCAAAATGATTTCAAGCACATTTGCATTTCTCAATGTGTTTTCAAAGCATTGATTTACCCATTTTGAGGCTTCTTGGTCAGGTCCCATACTCTTTGGAATCACAATTCCACAAAGAGTTGGCACATGTTCCTTGAAAACACGAATTTCTGGTGGAACCAACTTAGGCGGGCGAATTGGAACGTCGTATATCACGTCAGGAGTTGACTTGTCGATTTCAACAGTTTTATTGGGTAGGTGCTCTTCTACTGATTGATTGTATCCTTCAATTTTTGAAAATGAAGGGATTTCGAACTCCCCGGCATTTGCTACAAACATTTGAGTATCCGGCTTTACATTGTTCAAAGTTTCGTCATTATCGAGAACATTGATAGACACATTTTCCACAACCACAACATTTGCAGTGTTTTTAGTGATGTCATTTGTAACTGCATCTTCATTCCAGGATGATATATGGTGGATCTTAGCAAAATCCTTTTTTCGACCAAACTTGGGCCCTGGGGCTTGGATAACATAATTTAAGAAGGCAATACTGAAGCCACCAATTACCCATGCCACAAGCAGGAGAAGAAGAGTTCCGTAATCCGATGTTGTCACAGTGTCAAAGGTGCAAATGAGATCATCTAATCGGTCAACGAGATCATCGGCCATTGCTTTAGGTGACCACCCAATAGGATTCTAAGTTGAAAAAAGATCAAATGCTTTAAAAAACTTTTTGCTTTGGCAGAGGCTCGGCCTAAAAATATTGTGGTAAAACTCAAAACATTATTTCAATGGCCAGTTAATGGCTGTGGAACAGCATTCACAACTTAAACAGTACTTGTAAAGAAAATCCTTCAATAGCCAACACAAAGTGGAACCCAAGGTAACTATAAAGTAGGTAGGCGCACTAGAAAATGTAATCAAAAGGAGGACGTCAGCGATGACGTCACTTGTGAGGCAGAAGACCATGAGACAGTACAATGTGACTACATACATAACCTTCTAAAAGGGCAATCTGATTAGATAATTTCTTGACTACTGGTATTGAAAGTATGAAAATGGTCAAGTGTAGTGTCTACAGTAGCAAGCCGATCAATAAAATTACCAAATTTAAAGTTTGGTTCTTACTGGATTCAAATAATGGAAATGAATAGAGCCCATCTTTCTGACTTTTGAGTGGATATTTTTTAGATTTGAAGCTGAAGATATTTTGTGAAGGTGCACGTCTGAAATCAGCATAATAACTTAATTCCATCTCTTTAAACCTCTAAAACCAACATGATATCCAAGACCCAATATATTAATGTGTACTGAACGCATTCCTAGTAATGCTTTGAAAGGAAACCGTATTGGTAAGTATTAAGCAGAAACAACACTATCATTCCTTTAAACCTTCCAATTGCAACAAATAACCAACTGGAATGCTAAAATGCCACGATATTTTTGCATACTTTTTCAGTATTTCAAACACAAATGAATATTTTTTGCTTTCCTTGACTTTTGTTACAAGACTGAAGTAATTAATATGTTTCAAACTTAATTTGTTCACTTTTGGACCATTTGTTCCTAGTTCTTAATATCAACTACAGTCAAAATTTAATTTTTTTATAATTACAACCAATGTTTCAAGTGATGCAATTTTTTAAAGGAAAATTGCTTTCTTTTAAATTATATTTTAAATATGCCTACTTCCTCCATAGGATTTTTTAAAATTTGCCACATAAGAAAGTGTGTATTCATGAAAAAATATTTCTAAAATGAACACGAAGTTTTTTCAAGTTCTAATGCACATCAATCGTATAACCTAAGCAAGTATATACTTTTGCTAGCCAAGAATTACTATTAGAAGCTCAGCACTGATTCCACTAGGCGTCCGAGACAACTAATGCAGCGTGGAATTTTTTTAATAGTATAAATGAAAACAATACCAAAGATATCAAAGTGGGAGTCTTTGTCGATGTCTCGCAAAGCATGTGACGCAGTCTCTCATAACATACTCTTAAAAAAGGTATTAATGCTTGGCTTTAGCAACGATTGTTAACCGTTGTTTCGGTGGATCGTTGGTTTGAGAGCTACCTCACATGTGGGAAACAGAGAGTCCAAATAAACAAAACAATATCCGATTATTCAAACATCCTTTGCGGAGTTCCTCGATTTTCAATATTAGGACCATTGTTATTTTTTATACTTATTAATGATTGCCACTCTGTTCGCTGATGGTACAACTGTGTAAGGTTTTGGAGGCACCATTGAACAAACTGAGAAGTATCCGGTATAGTATGGTATGTCATTTAATTCTCTCGTCAACGTTGTGCACAATGAGAATATGAAAGTAAAAGCGATAGTCAAGAATTAATCAACAAAATGATTAAGAATATAAAATGAAGCAAAATAACACTCTAATTCAAGATAGTTACAATTGTTTTAGCAGTTGCTTGGATTCTGTAACGTTTTTCCCCTTTTGGGTTTGAAGGGACAAGGTATGAATGATGAATTACTCAAAGTCGGAGAATGGTTTGATTTCTTAACATTACATCCAAAAAACATGGTACCTACTATTCAATAGTAGAGATTGCAAATTGAATTTATGCTTAAAAGGAGTTCTTATTGAACAAGTATCATCAGTAAGCACTGAGACCCACTTCAAATTTTTAGGGATCCACATTGATGAAAAATTGTCATGGTTTGAGCATGTCAAAAGTGCACATGCTAAACTGCAAAAAACATTTAATGGTTTGAATAGGATCAAGAGCTACTTCCCCAAGAAAATTATTCTATGTTTTGTAATGCCCTTTACAAAAACAAGAACCCTCCACCTCCCAAGGTCCTTGACAAAAGCCACATAGAATTTGGGATTCAAATATGGGGGAATGGTCCAAATTAAGCATAATAGAAAAACATCAAAAAGAGGCTATTCGTTCACTTTTTGCAAGGGGAAGTTTTTTCCACACTAAAACTATACTAAAAACCTCAAATTTATTAAGCGTCAAAGACACATAGAATGAACAAATGCTATTTAAAGTATACAAAGTTAAGTGGGGAGTATGCCCTAAAAACATAAAAGGAATCTTCAGGTGGGTACACGCAGGTCGCAAGAAATCAAACTCGTTGTAAAATACTCGATGCAATTCAAATTACCAAACTATGGCATGCGACGTATTACAACCTATTTTTATCAAATAAAGACCATCGAATGTTCATGGATCACGTGGATTATTTTGCTCCAAAACAGTTTACTGGTAGGACAAGAGAAATACTACTTGAATGATATTAGGAAACCTGTACAATAGAGGATTGTTATATCTGAGCAAAGCAAAAGTGACGATATGAAATGATTTGACTAAAATAATCAAGAAAATTCAAATTTAGCTTCCCTTATGTCATTGAATATTAAACTCGTGTTAACGCAAAAATGAAACGCAACCCATCTGACATATTCAACCCCACATCTGCTCGCTGAAATATAGTTAAAAAACTTGCTATGAAAAACACCCTTATCATTGAAATTTTAATTAATCTTTTAAATTCGGCTAATCAAGACATGCTACGGCATAAGCCGGCCTTCATCCAAACTACAAAGCCATAGAAATCATGATGAACAATTACGCTCACATATGGATGAAATATATCATACATGCATACATGTTTGTGATGTAGCAAAAATGTTTTTCAAGTTTCTTGGCAATAACTCAAACACATAATGAGTATGGCATAATTTGTTGCATTTTGCATTGAAAATTCTGATAGTGTGTCTACTTGAGATTGTCTACTAAACACTTATTGAAAAAGTTTGCTTTCATAAGAAATCATTCAAATATAGACACTTGGTGTGAGGTTTTTATTACAATATATAATATTAAATTATCATTTAAAGTTGTGATGCTGATTATTTGCGTACATCATATTTCTTCCCAAATTCTCTGACATGGTGTTTTTTGAGCTGGAGAAGTCGTTTTAAATTCCAAAAACTTTTGAGACCAGTTTTGAGGTCTGAATGCAACACAGCATCTGTATTTGAGTTCTAATAACTAGGTCACTCGCAAAAAAACGATATAAGGTCACTTAAAACTTACTCAAAGATATTTTACAAATATTTCCTTTACCTCAATTCTTGAGTAGCCTTATGGGTGTCTTTGCCTAAAATACTGTCAAAATCTACTCAGCCGTTGGTCTAAATTGATGCAACGCCCATCCTATTTGGTCCTTCGAGAAAACTGTTGAAACTAGATTCGCTGTATAGATTTCCAAAACATTTTAGAGCAACACTGCTCCTATTTCACACTTCATCTAAGAATTTAGTCAAAGGAACTTTTCAAATATTTGTTTTTAAGCCTGTTCTAAGTAACACTATAGAGTCTTTGCTCGTGACTTAATCAGCCGAATTTAAGTATTTGGCATTGTATGTATATCTCAAAACTGGCCTCAAAAGCTTCTAAAAAAAATGACTTATCCAGCTCAAAAAACACCTCGCTGACATAAGGGCAAGGTGTTCCATGTCATTACATACAATTTAAATTTTGTAGTTTGTAGTATTGATACTTAATTTATTTTTAAATAGATAGGTACAAATAATAAATAGGCACCATTTCCTTCCAACCTCTACCTAAGGACCCATTGAAATGTATTAATGTGGTTGGGGAAAAATATCTTGTTTTCTCGCCAGGATGTAAAGGAATGTTAAAAAGGCGTTTATTTCTCCGTAGGTACCAAGGGATACCAAATTGAGGGTCGTAATTGGGATGGTCGGGATCTTATCAAATGAAGTGAGCTGAATTCCTTTGAAGTCATTCCTCAATGGCAAAGGTGAAAGTCTGTTTGGAGTAACGGATTTAAAGTGATTTTAAGAGAGCAAGTGGAGGTAAAAAGTTAATGAAGGCGTTAGTTACCGGTACGGAAAAAGGTAGATCGAGATATCGTTTCAGATATTTTTTAGGAAAACTGCGTTTGGAGCATCTCTGATATTTTAGACAATATTGTTAGAGATTCACACCAGTAGTATGTATTCGTGTGGTATTCACTTTTAGTTGTTTTAACTGATTTAATACTGATTTTAAGCTCAAAACATATACCTTACTCTTGTTATACTCTGAGATTAAGAATGTACTCTCTAAATATGTAAAAAACACTTTTATTGAGCAAATGTATCCACTTTGTACATTCATCATATGGCTGATTAGAGCCGGAGAGGATGTTATCTTGGGCGATGGTCGAGTGAAGTGTACCCAATGCCCAAACTTGGTGTCACAGGGCAAAACCTTAATAGATTTTAACCTTGAAGATGAAAAAGTCTCAACTTTGAATGGCCCTCGAGAGAGCTTTTTGGAGCAAATCAATTGTGGAGGGTTATCCAAACCAACCGATTTAGTCTACCTGACTTGTATTCATACCTGGGGTGTATTCTCGCAAATCATGGCAAACCAGGAAAGCAAGAAGTTTCTTTTAGAATGCCAACAACCAAGAGAGGTGTTTGCCAAAAGCTTTTGTTTGATTATTGGAAGCTCATTTGATACAGCTTCCATTTTGGAAGAATCCTGTGGCAAAGGTCACTCTTATGAAGTTATTTGTGAAGAAATAGCCAAGAGAATGTTTAACTTTTTTTGGCAAAAATTTTGCCAAAGAACAGAGGCTAGTTTTTTAGACGCAAAAGATCGATCTCAAGATCGTACTTCAGTACTATGATTCCGATCTTGAGATCAATCTTGTTTCTGTTTTATGTTTTTTTGCTAAAATATACTGTTGTTTTGTCATGTTCCTTTCTATATCTTCAAGTTTTGTGTCAAGTGTCCAGTTTTACTTTCTTGTTATTTTGGAACATTTACTTGCTAGAAATAACCTACCAATATACATGTATAGCAATTAGTTTTCAGTCAGAAATATCGCTCAAATTGATTTTGAACCTCATTTTCTGTAAACAATTCGGAATCCCAAATCCGAATCCAACCGGCTTTGACGAATATGAACAAATCCGAATCGAAAAATTCTTGCGTCAATCCGAACGAATCTGATCCGATCCGAATGTAATGGGTGGGTCCTTTTTGGAAGTCTACTTTACACCAAACTGATTTTAAGGATAGAATTTTCGATTGGACCCATTTGAGGGTGCAGTTTTTTTAATGTTGTTATGTTTGTGTTGACTGTTGTTATGGTTGTGATTGTTTAATTTTAGTAGAAATGCCTTTTTGTGGACGTTTTAGCATATTTGGTTCATTTTGGGTAAGCCCTACTATGCATAGACCATTCATTTAGTTTGCCTATATAATCGAAAAAAAAAAATAATTTTTCCTAGAAAATGCCAAAATATTTTGAGAATATTTGAATAATGGGGAAATATTTTTAAAATATTTTACATTTAAGAAAACATAGTTAGGCCCTCCTTGTCATCCACTTAAATTGTAATAATGCAGGTACTTCCAATTTAGGCCAAAATGAAAAAAAAATCAGAATTAAATCAGATTGAGCGAAAGTTTTCAGATTGATAATGCCGGATTGACCTACAACTTTTCGGATTGTATCTGATTCGGCGCCAAATTTTTGGATTCGGATTGTTTCGGGTTGGGCAACAAATTTTCGGATTCGGATTGATTGGAAGCTGTCGGTCTCAAAGCCGTGCCAACGAGTGTTAAATTATTATTGATTACCCAATATTTTGACAGTTCTTCAAAATGACTCTTTCAAAGCACATATTTGTCTCGTGGACATTGAAATTTGCACTCGTTGGCAAGACGGCTAACCTGCAAATCGGCTAATCTGTAAGCCTTTATGGCACGTTTAAACCAAAGCACTCGCTCATTTTACCATGAATGGAGACAAGGAATTTTTAAATAATTGTATATATCTTAATAATAGCAATATATTTTTACAAAAAATAAATAATGTCCATAGTATCAGAGACTGTTCGTTTGACAGGGTGACCACTTGAACGAAAGGTTCAATGAGAAGGGCAACATTTATTTTCTTCTTTAAAACAGATATTTTCTTTTTATCTTCTTTTAACTCAATATTTTAAGCAAGTATTTGAAAGTGATCTTTGAACTGTTCTTGGAGAGGGTTGTCCAAGAGCGGCGTCAACAGCTGAACACTTCTCCAGGACCAGTGATGCCATTTGACAATTTATTTTGTATGTTATTTTCACAACAGGATAAAGCAATGCATCAAACTTCCTGAGTGATTTGGATAACTGATTTTATTTGCAGAGAGAGATATATAGGTTAAGATCAGATAGAGAGAAATAGAGAAGCAAAGAGGGAGTACTCTACACGCCCCCAAGATGGATTGTCAAAAACATATGAAGTTCAATTGGCAGTGGCCGTATCCAAAATCACTCGGCAATAAAACATTGTGAGATTTGACATTTCAGTCTAATTTGAATGATACAGTTTTGCCAAAAGGTTTGATGAATTTTCAATTTCTTCGAAATATTTTATCACCATCGAATATTTCATAGCTTCTTCCATGTTCGAGAAGTTTCGTTACGGTCGCTTCACCATCCCAAATTTTGGTGATTGGGTCTTGCACTAATACCTTTGTTCCTACAGCAATTGTTTTTAATGGTTTGGATCGAATATCAGCTTGCAAGGTTTTTCGTAATTGTATCTTGTCCCTTGCTGCTTTGCCATCAGGGCAAAAAATTTGATCAACCGATATCTTCGGAAGAGCGTTTCGCAAACTCCTACCAAAGAATAGCTGATTTGGAGAATATCCGTCCTCTCTTGGGATTCCTTTAAAATGACTCAATGCTATGTTGAAGTCTTCTCCACTCAAGTTACATTAGTAGACTCTTGATGGATTTTACCGATGATTCAGCTAGACTGTTTGATGAAGGATTGATTATAAGGTGATGAGGTTTCATGATTTGTTCCATGGTTCTTCAAGTACGTAGTCATTTCTGTTCTGAATTGAGGATCATTGTCGGATCGGAGAACTTTTGGGTATCCGAATAAGAGAAACATTTTCCATCACTTTAATGACATCTGCTGTGGTAGTCCTCCTCAACTTGTGTGCAAATATGTATCCAGAATAGTCATCAATCATTGCCAACCAGTTCTGACCTGACCATTGGAATAGATCTGCTCCATCACGTCCATCGGTCCTGAGGTCGTTGTACTTTGAATGGGTTCTGCTCTTTGAGAGGCTTGAAATCTTTGGCAAGCATGACATTTTTCAATCAAGTTCTGGATTTCATTATTGATCCTTGGCCAGTAATACAGTTGCTGAGCAGCTTGTCTTGTTTTGTTGATGCCTTGGTGAGATATGTGTAATATTCTTAAAATCTTTTCTGGCAAGGTATGGAACGATTATGCGATTTCCATAGATAATCAATGTCTGTCTCTTCTTCATTGTCGAAAAGAGAGAGATCTTGCCATATATTTGAGAATGCTCGAGCAGGGTGTGAATCAGGCAGCTTTTTAACGTCAACTTCTTTGCTCAACGCTTGTATAAGAGATTGTTAATCATCATCAATGTTATCAAACAACATTTGAAGTGAAGGGTCTTCCGCCACTCTATAGCACATTTCAACATTGTCTTCTTTGCCCATGTCGTCGGGAGGAAAAACTGGTGATCTGGAGAGTGCGTCGGCAATTAAATGGTCCTAACCAGCATTCCATGCTATATTGAAATTGTAGTGAGAACGCGCTTCGCGGAAACGTAAAAGACGTGGGCTTGTAATGTCAGTGATTGGCTTTTTCATGATTCCAATCAGACAAAAGGCCATTTGAAATGTGGGTTGGCAAGAAACCAAATGTAAGTCATCTTAGGGGAATTGGTTGTCTAGTCTATGGACATGTTCCCAAAGAAGAGCGTGGGAAGTTGGATCCATAGTCGAAGCCCTTAGTCAGGGACCACTGTACGTCAGGACGAATTTCAAAAATACACACTGGGTCCGATCATTGTACTAAAATGTGAGGTTTTTGCAACAAATATATTGTTCCGTTTAATTTTCATTGTACTAATCGGACCCAGTGTGAATTTTGAAAGTAATCCTGGCTTGAGCCATCCTTGCCTTAGTCCTACTTGGATATGGAAATTTTGTCAAAGGTTATCGATTGTGTGATCAAGAGCAAAATCGAGCCATGCTTAGTCGAGATGTCAAATTTGAAGAGATGAAGAATGGGTTTCGCCTAGAACGTCCCAAGAATGACCAAGCCATAGTCATTGATGATCCCCTACATCCTGTTGCATTTGCCCCACACGCCTTCAGAACCTCATAAATCATGGTGAACTAAATGGAAATAAACGAGCAATAAGCTTCCAACTCTCGATGGCACAGTGGACTTAAAAACCTGCTCCGTCCGTTGTCGGAGAAAAATCTTATTCACTTCGAGTGACGAGCTCGATTTCACACTATTCACTTCGAGTGACGAGCTCGATTTCACACTATTCACTTCGAGTGACGAGCTCGATTTCACACTATTCACTTCGAGTGACGAGCTCGATTTCACACTATTCACTTATAAGGTAAATTTTTGGATTATTTTTTCTTTCTTACTTTTGTCAAATATAGTTAGACGTAAGATTAAATTTTCGCAAAATTCCAATGCAAACTGTTTGCTGCAAATATTGCACTTTTTGAACCAAAAATTTACGTTGTACTAAATCTTTATTTTTCAAATATGCGCCGCAGATCATCAATAACTTCTAAATTTATGTAATTCTACTTCATCAAAGATGATTTACGAAAAACTCATTAAAACGTGAACACTGAAAGTCAGTTTCAAGTTATATTATATATCAATCTTACAATCAAGACAGAATCATAGAGAAACGAAAAATCATCATTTATTTTTGCGACATCGATAATGTAAATTATTTTTCTTGGCAATCGCTGCAACATATAGCCGGAGCATTTCATGGCATAATTCGATGCATTTTAAAGTTTTCAAGTAATGATAGTTATTTATCTGCGCAATAGATATTGATCAAATTTCGCATCAATTCATAACTAAGGACCCTCTCAATATCTATTATCATGGTTTGGGAAAATATATTGGTTTTAATGGTTTTAAGTGAATTAAAGTGAAGTGCGTCATTTGAGCTACTTTTAATATATATGTATTCACAAGATATCTTTATTATGACACTGTGGCATCAAAAATTGTAATTAGAAGCCTTGGCATTTGAGCAAACACTTAAACAGAAATTTTAACCACTGTGTATACCGATGACCTCATTATAAAGAAAATACTTGGACGTGCGACTGAAGTGACCACATGGGTTAGTCCGGGACATTTCGTACCCAAACCCAATGGAGATGTGCGTCTAGTTACAGACTTCACTGTTCTAAACAAGCACGTCCGACAGCCTGTTCATCCATTTCCTAGTTCTGGCGAAATCATCCGGAAAATTCCACCAGAGGCAATCCATTTTGCTGTCATGGACGCAGTTCAAGGTTACTTCCAAATCGCACTCACCCCTGAGGCATCAAAATTAACCACGTTCCTCCTCCCGTGGGGAAAATTCCGATATCTACGGGGCCCTATGGGTCTTAGCTCAACAAACGACGAGTGGTGCACTAGGTCCGACTACGTATTATTGGCTATAGCCCAATTCCCTTGGGCCTCAAAAATCGTTGATGACATTCTGGTATGGGCGGCTACCATCGATGAGCTAAAAGCCAGGATAAAGAAAGTGTTGTGCAAGTGTCGAGAAATCAACCTCACAATATCACGGAAAAAAATAAGAATGGGTAGTGAGGTGAAATTTGCGGGATACATAGTCTCGTCAACCTTTAATCGGAGTGTTTGGCAAAAACATGCCTGAGATCGATAATCCTCGACTTTTAAAATATAGGGAAATTTTGTCAATCAATATATTCACAAGGACAACAAGAGGACAACTTCGAAGATGATAGACCGAGAGAGAATGAAGCTGTCATTGAAGAACACCGAAATAGGCCAATGCGAGTACAAAGAGAGCCTCAAAGATACGGCGAGTGGATTTGTTCCTCAGTTACAAGTCAGATTGATCCAACTACAATTGAGGAAGCTCGCAGACGAGAGGACGCCAAAGAGTGGAAAACTGCAATTTTGGCGGAGCTTGAATCCCTGCAAGAAAGTGACGTGTGGGATCTGGTTGAGAGGCCAAAAGATAAGAAGATCGTGGAAACGAAATGGGTGCTCAAGATTAAACGGGCCGATCATGGAAATCCCGAGTGATATAAAGCAAGATTGTTGGCAAAAGGCTTTACCCAAGAACACGGTCTCGATTATGACGAAACCTTTTATCCAGTGGCACGCTTTGAGACTGTTCGACCTCTTATTGCCATTTCCGCCACCCGTGGATTTTTCCTCCACCAAATGGACGTCAAAACTGCGTTTCTCAACGGAAAAATTGATGAAGAAGTTTATGCAAGGATGACTCAACGAAGGATATATTACAGAATACCACTTAAGGCCTAGTTACCACAATGAAAATTCAACGGAACATTTACTGCTTTGAAATAACCTCTCATTTTAGTACAATAACAGGCCTTAAGCTGTATTTCTGTAATTCGTCCTGAGAAATTAAGATGTCCTTGGTTTATGTGAAGCAGCCAAGAGGTTTCGAGGAGAGAGGAAAAGAGCATCAAGTCTGCAAGTTGAAGAAAAGCCTTTACAGACTTAAGCAGATGTTGAAATTTTGCGTTGGACAAAGTGCCAATGGAAGTTCGCCAATGGAAAGCAACCTCAAGCTCGTCAAAGCCAGAGAGGGAGAAGATATCGTGAGACCCACGGAATACCGATCTATTGTTGATGGGCTCTTATATTTGGCTTTGAAAACGAGGCCGGATTTGGCTTACGCGGTTGCCATTGTGGCCAAGTTCAATTCGAGTCCTATCCAAGCACATTGGGATGCTTTGAGACGAATTTTGAAATACGTCAAAGGAACGATCGAATTTGGAATCTTATATTCTCGTGATTGTGGGAGTGAAATCGTCGGATACACTGATTCGGATTAGGCTGGAGACCCGGATGACCGAAGATCTACCTCAGGCTACATGTTCCTCTTAGCTGGAGGACCAATATCATGGCGAAGCCAAAAGCAGCAGTCGGTTGCTCTATCCATTGCAGAAGCGGTATAAATGGCACTTTCGAGCGCTTCTCAAGAAGCCATTTGGCTACGAAAGTTACTAGTGAACATGGGACAAGATGTGAGTGCACCAACGAAGGTTTTGGATTTAAGTGCTTTTTAAGTGATATTGTATATTATTCTGAGCTTTTCAAATGAATTCATAGGGTAACTAAATGGTCTCTAAATATGGGTTATAAAGGTTATTGAAAAATGTTTTAATTAATAGGTTTTTTAGGTACATAAAACTTTTTCCTTGGGCCTAAACTTATATAATACAATAAAAGTAAATTTGTTCCCGAGAAAATTTTGGGTCCCAAACGTGCCATGATGTCTTTGGGTATTTTGATTCAAACCTAAAAAGCCATTCGGAACACGGTGCGAGAGATTGCAAGGAGTTACTTGTACGGTTGCAATGAGATCTGGATCATTGGAGAATATAAGATCTAAGGTACAGCCAACCCGTGTGGCTTTTCCAACATGTTCCGAGAGGTTTACTTCAAACATTAACTCTTCTAATCTGCTGAAACATTGAGAGGGAGATTTTGGTATTGGTATATAACCAAGAGGGCTTGGGCGCCACTCGACTTCAGTTCCAGAGAAGTTGAAATCTCCCATGATGAGGAACCAAGAGCAAGTTGATTTTATCAATTCCTTTGGATGAACTGGAGGCCGTCATTGAACGAGTTGAAGGAGCTGGATGGCGGGCTTTACATCGTAATCAGGGTCAAATCTAAGGATGTTACACAGGGATGGCAAATTTTGAATTTTGCTGAATTATGAAAATGGCAGAAAGTGGCAGAAAATGGCAGAAAGTGGTAGAAAATGGCAGAAAGGTTCAGAGAGTGGCAGAAAATGGCAGAAAGTAACAGAAAATGGCAGAAAGTGGCAGAAAAATGGCAGAAAGTGACAGAAAATGGTAGAGAATAGACGCTAATGGACAAAAATATGTATAGATTGATGTTCAACTTCAAATCTGCGTTTGTAGAATGAGATTAAAAGAGTCAAATGTAATTAAAATTTACACAAATACTTGAAAGTAACAAATATCAACTCAAAATTAATATAAAGACATCATTGTTGGTGCTAAAATAATTAGAATAACACATTGCATTTGAAAACACTTCAACACTTCAACTCATGAACTGCCATTACTGAGTCTATATCTCAAGGAAATTAAGCTGCTTATTTGCCTTTTCACTAGATATTTCCTGGTTAAAAATCCATCATTCTTTTAACGTCCCATATAATGATAATTAGGGACAGGAAGTTAAGACGAATAAAACTGTCAAGTTAAACAAATAGCGACCAATAGAATTACCTGACTAAGCGAAAAAAGATGAATGAAAGATCCCGTAAGACAAAAAAAACGAAAACAAAAACCTTACTTGTAAGACGTAAAAATCGAACCAATTTCCCAAAAAGGTGAATGAAACTGTTGATAAGAAAGAAGACATATTAAGTGCCCATACAGACGAAAAAAGACGTTTAAAACTGCTCCCACAAAATAGACGAAATGAATGTCCCTATTTACGTGGAAAATCTGCCTGCTTGTGCAAAAACGGCGAAGTCTAGAAAATTTAAGAACGGAATTAATTAATGGGCAAGAAATTTTCGGTAGTACATGTATATGTCAAATGAAGACCAAGAGTTCAAGAATGCCTCTTTTTCAGGAGCGTTTTCATTAGAGCTGAAGTCAGATTTGCAGATACATTAATTGTTCTCATGGCTAGAAAGCTTTTTCAACCCAATAGTAATCTTTTCTTTCTGTGTCTGTCGGGTAACATTACGAGTATAAGTTTATTTGTAAGTGTGGATTGTATGTTGTTGGTGCAAAACCGCAACTGACAATCAAATTATTACTTTGCCTTAAGCTTTGGCGTTGAACTTTCTTCGAAGTTATTTTTTGCTTGGAAAAATTGAAAACAACGCTTAAAGAGCTTGAAATGTAAGAAAATTCAAGGTTTTGGCCAATCAAACGAGAAAAGACGAGTGAAATTTCCCGATTAGTTTAAAAAGACGAATAAGTCCAAATTAGACGGAAAAAAATTCGCGACGAATAAAGGTAAAAAGACAAAAAAAATGAGAAGAGACGAAAAAGTTTATTCATCTAAAGTTCCTGTCCCTAGTGATAATAATTCAGGCTGAGATAAGAACTTCAATCAAAATTATGACGAAACTTTATGTGAAGTAATGAAAAACTCCTATGATATACGTTTATCATATTTCAAATTGATTATATAATTATCATATTGCAAAAAATATTTATCTTGCACTTCCAAGTCACTTAAATAATAGATAGTGTTGAAATCAGATATAATAATAAGATTATCCCTATTTTCTAGAATGCTTGATGTTATCATATGGCTTATTAATCAATAGCATAATAATGAAACGAATAAATGAATGATTTGCGACCCAGGAAGTATTTGTTTCAACTGTTTGTAACGCCCCAATATCAATTTTTCAAAGAAAACGAAAATTGCTTGTTTGGGACTAAATTTCAAATTTTATTAATTTGGTTTTATAGTCATGCATTTTAAACTAATTCGGTTTATAGCAAGCCAGCATCTGCAAATCAGTCTTTGATTAAACGTAATGTTAAGTCGTAATTTATACATCAAAAATGCAATTGTAAAAGCTTAGAAAGTCATTGTGTAATTTTATTTATATTTGAGTAAACAAACTTGACTTAAAAATAACAAGTATTTTCTTCAACTGGTCTTTGTAAGACTGTGTTGTAATTGGATTTGAAAAAATTACCCTAGGCTTTTGTATTTGAATTTTGAAAACTTTTGCATCTACGATTTTTAAGCATTTTAAAAACCTACAATTCTAAAATATTGTGTTCACATAGTGAACGAGCATTACATAATTAAAACGCATTCAAGTTCTAACTCTCGGGATATATATTGAAGACGAAATCGGAGTGCTCAATTTGGCCACCCTGACTTCGAGGGAAATTCAAAAAACGAATCGAGGAGATCGATTTCACGAACTTGTATCTTCCTTCTTCGATGCAATGAGCTTTTGGAGGGATGGTAAGGCCGTAGTTAGACATCAAAAGTGCCAGATTTTATATGAGTTTCTTGAAAATTTAATTTCTGCCACTTTCTGCCATTTTCTGCCACTCTTTTCGCATGAATAAAAGCCATTTTCTGCCACCAATTTCTGCCACCAATTCTGCCAGGTGGCAGAAAGTGGCTTTTATTCATATGCCATCACTGATGTTACATGCTCTATCAATACCTATACTTCTCCAATTGAAAATTTAGTTCTGGACATCACATGCGAGTCTTTTATGTAAGGACACGCCTCGCCGTGAGGAAAGGTCGGATTTTTGGGTCTCTTTCTATCGCAAAAGAAAAATGTCTGGCCATTTATTATTACTTCTTCGTCAAGAGCTCCATCTCTTAACCAAGTCTCTGTAATGAATATGAAACAAGTATTTTGGCCAAGCTAAAGCCAATTCTTCCAAATATTTTACTTTAGAAGAGTTTTTTTTGAGATTAAGCAACGTGTGTTTAATTAAATGCCATTTATGATTTCGCAAGTTTTGGTTGTAGTGCCGATATTAAAGTAATAAAAAAACGAAGTTGTTCTTCTATCCTCCCCAAAAGTCTCTCCAGCAGTCTTGATCTACGAAAGCTCTCGGGCAACTCACAAACCCGTTTGTCTACATTGACGAGAGTAACATTTCTTGTCCGATAGTGCCATATTTACAATTGGTGAGAGAAAAATGGAAGCTCTGATAGTGTTTCAAACTACACCTACAGATGTCAGTCACACCTCGCTTGTGTCTTGTGATTGATAGTGATGGACCGAAAGCGTTTTCGGCCGAAATTTCGGTTTCTGTTTCGGTTTCGGTTATGCCTACCGAAAGCAGACAAGCACTATGTAAAATGGAGTTTGACAACAAAATAAAAAAAATGGTCCAAAAACCTCTGAAATTTAAGTTTTCCAATTTTTCAAAATTTGCGACTATCCAACATCGAACACATGAGCATTCTAATTTTTAAGGCAGATTTTGCATTTGAACAATTTTGTAATCAGCTGCTTTCGGTTTCGGTTAAGCCCTCTTTCGGCCGAAACTTTCGGTTTCGGTTAAGCCCTCTTTCGGCCGAAACTTTCGGTTTCGGTTATGAGCCCTTTCGGTCCATCACTAGTGATTGAGCGACAGGGCTAAGAGTAGGAGTGGGAGTGGATGTAGGAAGAGGAGGAGGCAAAGGGAAGGGGGGCCACACGAGCCTAAGCCCGTGATGGAACAGAGGTTTGGACGTTCAAATGATTGTGTTGAGGGTGGAGGAAGACGGGCGGAGGGAAAGGTATGGCAGGGTTATATGAAGATTGAACCATTGCGGCACCATTTAGGGTGGTCAAGCCACAGACCATATAATGGCTAGACCTCGCTTCGTGCGAGAAAAAGGTGGACAACTTTGCTTCATCAGCTGGTACATAACACTACACCCCAAAATGGTGGGAATTTCGAACTTTTCAAAATTTTGCCAGCGTGGCCAAATCCTGAACAAACTCAACGTACCGTACGTACTTTGTTCTTGAGGCGAACGAACGTCGTTACTTCTGAGCACGCGGTCGCCCTGAGATTTTGAAGCTAGCGCAGTTGGGCCAAGTGGTGTCACTTTTCTCTCGCCGACGGTAAGGGCCAATGCGACATCTAGTCATTATATGATCTGTGGGTCAAGCGGGCATCCGCTTTTCCTATTGGGACAATATTGTCTTCGATGTATGTTACAAATTTGCGCCAGTTTATTTGACTCTGGCAATAATCCAATTGGTTCAACACCGTTTGTCAATTCAGGAGAGTCTGCGTTCTGAGAAGAACTCGTCTTTGCATCGTCTTTTGGTTTTGCGTTGTCGTCATTGACTTCTATTAAGACTAGACAGAGTGTAAACCTAAAGATGTGTCTTCGGTCGCCAACTGTTGAGCGGACAAAAGTGCGGGAACATTTGAAATGAGTGACCAGGCAAATGACAACTATGAAATTGATGAATCAAAGGTGGAATCGAGTAATGGTTTTGGGTCATTTTTTGCTATTTGCTATTTCTGGGAAGAACTGAAGACATCACTAGGTGACCATACCTTGGATTTGAATACTTCAAGTTGGAACTTTTTTGCCAATACATTGAATAAGTCATTGGTAGGAAGAACATAAATTTAAGCTTTTGCGTTATATATGGTTAATCCAATGCATATATGAACAAAAACTAACTTGTAGCTTCAAGAACAAGTTTTAAAAAGTTGATCTTGATTCACATGTTTGGTCACACTAACTGTACGCTCAACAGTTGTGGTGGCGACATTTTCCTCATAAATTTAACGCACTCCGCCCCGCTTGCTAAATCAGCCAGACTAAAGCTTGCACGCTATCTAGTGATTATAATTGATCTAAGGTTTTTGTCAACCAAGAGAAGGGGTTTGGTACAGATTACCCACGCATTTAGAGCTTCTATTATGAATTTCTTATTCATTGTTCCACAATCACTGGCCTGGACAACAAGTTCAAGACAGCGTTTGCCCTTGTCACTTACAGAGTTTAGGATTTGATCCATCGCCTCCGACAGAGTGCGGGTGAATCAATTTCTCGACAAGCTCTGGTGAAATCTGCAATTTGTAGTAGAGCGCTTGCTCTTACGAAGAGACAGCCGGTTGACTGCGATAGCGTTTGTTTATAACCATTTTTCGACTATTCGGATTTATCATGCCAAGGGCTTTTTTTAAAATGAGTACCGTGATAATTTGAAACAGTTTGTAATATTTAATCAACGGGTCTACCTCTAAAATAGTTGAAGAAATCGAAAAAAATGTTCAAATATCTATTAAATTAGTGATTTTAATGGTTTTAAGAGATTTAATATAGTTATTTGCGTTAATCTAAAATGCACACCCTTGCAAAATGGCTTTATTAGTTTACTCCGACATTGAAAAAAGATATTGAAAGACTTTAAACACTTTCATAGAGCAAAGCTAAGCACAGATACAGCAAAAAAATATTCAAGAATGGACAAAATGGATTCTTTGAACATCGATTTCTTCAACTATTTTAGACCCATTGATTAAGCCTCTCAAATTTTACTGCAAACGGTATGATTTAAAGCGCTCACTTGAGTAGCCTTTGTGCATGCCACATTGACGCGTTACACCACTCCTTCAGAAATTATTTTGCCAACATAGGCACAAATTTATTATTCAACAAGTTTCAGCAGTCGTGTCTGGTGCGTAGAAGTTGAATTAGAGAAGTCTTGTAGTTTCAGTCCTTACATGAATAAATTTTTACGGAATAAATACGTTGGACTAACTTGTGTTCTTAATCAAAAGGGATTTATTGTAGTTAAATCTAAAAAAGAAAATATGGGGGGGGGGGAATTAGTTTTTAAAAAATCACATGATTTCCCCTTTTCATCCCATTAAGCACAATTTTGTCCTCCAAAATCCATTATTTTTCCCGCCCTTTGTTAAAATAATGATTAAAAGGCATGGGCTCTATTTTGGGTGTTTATATAAAAGTATTTTAGACCTAAAAGTTCAAACAACGAACTCATTTCTGCTGACGAATGTTTAATTTGTATTTCTAAAGACAAAGGCTTCGAAGAGAACTACTTCGAGTTTGATAAATGTGTTAAGGAGTAATTGTTAACATGTAAAAAGAATCAAGTCACTACTCTTACACTACTTTTTATACCCATATTTTTAAGTTTGAGTGGTCCCTGCAATAAACAAATTAACAAGTCAAAAAAGTTAATTTGAAGGAAAGTGCGATGAATTTTGCATTCACTTCAGCAACACAAGACGAAGAATGAATGCGCTTTCAAAAGTCGCCAATATCGGTACTAAGAGTTTTTGAGTATCATATCGTTGCTCATTAAATACCTCCAAATACTCACTGTTAACTTGATGACACGTCTCTAAATCGATGAAAAACGCCAAAACGCAACTCATACACTCAAACGGAATGTGACTTATAAGTCCACTTCTGCTTCTCGATCCACCCATTCATTTTAATATTTACTTTCCAGAGGATGTAAGCTCAATCTTCACTGTCCAACCCAACTAATTTGGACCTTGTTCTATTCAGATCATAGAAGTACTTGAGAAGAGCACGATTTGGCTTTGGCTCAACTTGAGTGAAGTACTAAGGGCACTGCTACACTTGCCCAGGTTCGACCTTTTTCCAAGACCGTCCTGTAAACAAATCCCTGCATTTCTGCCCGAGCTTTCACTCTCGACTCTTTCATTGAACTTTCACGCAGAGTTTAAAAGAATCAGAAATGATCGTGTATTGCTTGATTCAGATATGAATGATTTTTAGTAATTCTAAATGTGTAAACGGTTCAATGCTTCCCATAAAATGACCCCAGTAGACCCCAATATGCAAGTTGTCTTAATACTGCTAAAAACAAAGGCATCCCTGACTTTAGTGACTTCTGAGCAGGGTTGCAATTCAAACTCACATTCGTGTTTGCTCATATACAAAAGCAAAGCACCCATTCTCCAAGCAGTAACCCTACCTTGCAACCTCCGGAAAAAAACTTGCGCAAGCCCAGTATACGAATAAAAGAAATACTCTCCATGTTGGCAGACTTGTTTAAGAGAAAAATTCTCGTTAAATTTTCAGTTTCCCTGCACATAATCGTTGTTGCAGGGCTGGCATCAAGAGCACTTCAGTGTACTAGAGCGTCTCTATGTTGCTCTAGCCTATTTTTTGTAGTGATGTGACTTGGGCAAGTAATGAGTCATCACAGACACCCCAAGCACAAGTTGTTGACAAGCATTACTTGGGCAATACACCAATACACTTCCCAAGCTCAAGGAACATTGGAAGATGCAGTTGCCGGCAGTTGCTCTTTGAAGAGTTAAGATGCTTGCAGTGTGACTTAGAAGAAAAGAATGTCAAGTTGCATTTTCAATGATCTTTTGACCTTAATAATTTAGCAACAAACAGTGGAAGTGAAACAAAAAATATTTTGATTTGGATAGCATTTGCAAAACCATGTTTTTTCTTTAGTTTCCGTTCTAAGCCACACATGAATACACTTTTCGGGCCAATCAAGAATGAGATTTAACAGTCACACTTGGGAACAAGCTCGGTCACTCAGAGTTGCTAGAAAAAAATATAAGATGCCAACTCTTTTTTTTTTGAAATATTCTCAAAAGCTTTTGCATTTCTCGATACAAAAGCTTTGAATTGTGTATTTTCATCAAAAATCCATCCTAACAAGGGCATGGGCCCTATTTCGCTGAAACTTTCTGGTTAATTGAAATTCTGATGCCGAAGGTTTTGTCTTCATTCCTAGCAAATTTGGCAAACCTGTAAGGTGGGAAAAATACTTGTACAGGCACCCAAGTAGACCCAAGTTTCGGCAAGTCCAAGGTACTGTACCGGACCGCTTGCCCAAGCTCCTGTTTGCCTCCCATCACTAATTTTTTGCATACTTCGGAAAGTGAAACTGCCGCTAGAGGCGCGGCAATCGCGCGACTCGTTCTAGCACCATCTAGCGATAAAAATTCAAACTATTTGTACTTCACAAGGAGAGGAAGGGTCCTTCAGTCGGAGACGAGTTGATGTTAAAAGCCGATTCATCCAAAGACGTTGTCGGAACCCTGACTTCGATTTCCGTGTAACAGCCCACATCAGGGCTGAGGGCAGAAATATCCTAGGTAAGGCAGTAAGGAATAAGCTGATTAATCACCTGAAATATACACTTCCGTATCCGACTGGATTTAAGTCGCATGTGGAAACTTCTCACTCTTGACTTCTTGTAAGTTATTTAGTTATTACCTATTATACTCACTATCTCTCGGCACACAATAGCTAGGCTCAAACATGGTCCTTCGAGCCGGATAGAACTATCTGTACTAAAAATTTAGAGCTAGTCATTGTGTTGTTTGAGATTTTGAGAGATTTCGGCAATCGGGGAGAGGGGGAAACCCAGGAACCCAGTTAGAAGAAGGCGGGGTACCGTATATACTTAAATCCTTCTTGTGCAAGACGATCCCTTCATTGGCTCTTCTGGATCCGTAGTGTATCAAGAGCGCATATCAGAAAGGTGTATCCTCTTCCACGCCACCCAATTGCTAGGGCATATCGCCCGAAAAGTTGAAAAATTTCGAAGAAATATTTTTTCTTCTTTTATTTTAGTCACGCAACCCATCGACATGGCCGAGAACGAGACCAGTTCGGATTGGGTTGGCGAAGACTCAGCGGTGTCCCAGCCCCAGCTTGCGAATCATGTTGACCACGAGGTCGTGGAGAACGAGTCGCCCGGAGACAACTCACCTGGTGACGAGGCACCAGATGGCGTTTCTGTTGGCGACGAGTTGTCCATCAACCCCGTCACTGCGTCTATTTCGGCTGAATTGGCCGCATGTCACGCCGAGTTGGAACTCTTGGGACCTAAGTTGACCGAGGCCTTAACCCGTGATAACCCGCACGCCAGCCAAGAACAAATCACGGCGCTCTTGACGGGGAAACTCCATCGGGCACTTAAGCTTATCCCCTTACGATGGAAGGCGGAGAAGCGTTTCAAAAACGACTGTCAGGTGCTTGACCAACTTCATGTCAAGTTTTCGAAGATCCTGACCGACCTCCAAGCGAAAGACGTTGGTTGGTGATCAGAGCGCTCGAATCGAGCATTTCAAGACCAAACGGTTCATCAACGAGCTCGCCAACTCGCGTCTTCCAACTTTGGAGGCTTCTTATCGCCAGGCTTCTGATGCGTGGTACAAAACCGGGACCGATCCCCTGACCGAGGAGTTTATGCTCGTTTCGGGAAAGATAGAAGATTTGATTGCGATGTTCGAGTATGAGGCGTCAATTCGTCCAATCCTTCAAGTCGTGGAACCCGCCACTGCGGTCACCGGACCGAGTACCGCTCCTCGAGACAGGAAGACAATCTTGCAATTCGA